>CM076581.1:295845058-296127735 GCA_034641835.2 Pinus albicaulis
GTGGGTTGCCAAAAGTTACAATTGTCTCATCATAAATCCTATACCTGAACCGAGAAAAGTGCAGATAAGCTCCGAAGGGTCCGCGAGAGCAAAACACAGTTTATTCAATCCGTGGGAGCTTTTCCTACTCTTTTCCAAGTAATTCGGAAATGGGAAACAATCAGTGAAATTTTGATGTAAGAGGAGAGATTTCATGAGACCCACTCTACTGGCTTCCCTGGAATGTCTATTGCCCAAAGAATAAACGCAGAATCTATTGTGGAAAATATGTCAAACCACAGGAATTGGTATGAAGGAAGGAATCATAGAAATAAGGAAAATCTATATCCGTCGGCCATGAATGCCAACCTGAAGGAATTATTGCCATTAGAGCGAAGATGGCAAAAGTAGATGTCGTTCTTCGCTTCTTCCTGGTGCAGACAGACATGGCTGAAGGCAGGGCAGTGCGCCATAGCGATACCCACTATTGTTATAAGCAGACATGTTTCAGAGCGACATAATTTTCGTGAGTTACTACCGCCATCATCTCCAACGCGAGATAATTCGGGTGAGTTACCACCGTCATTATCTGCAACGCGAGATAAGTCGCCTTATTTACCACTGTCGTTACCTGCAACGCGTACGATAAGTGAGCTATTCATAACACTTTAGCCTGATATGCGAAATGTTTGTGCCGGTTATGCGATTTTCCTAACCATTCCCGACGCCGTATACGCGAGTTCATTCTTGGCAAGTAAGTAATAATTGACGGTTACGCGAGGTATTTCCGGGTTAGGTTGTATGAAATGCCGGATATGCGACTTATCTCTGCCGGATATGCTAGTTATCAGTCAAGATACGCGTGTTATCTCCGGTACATATAACGCGAATGATAAGTCGCTTTTCCGATTGAGATAAGCCGCGTTTCCCATATCTCATTCGCATATTGGCTATAACTAACTCGCATTGCCCAGAAATAAGCAGCATATCCGGCAAAGGTTGCTACGATAGCCCGAAATTATCTCGCGTATTCCCGAAGATACCTGTAGGAAATGGTTCGCGTTAGGCAAAGATAGCATATACGCGGAGACATTTAGCATATCTGACCGCGTATCTTCCGAATAATTGACGCGTTGATAGTGAATCTCTTACTTATCACCAGCGCGTTGATAGTGAATAGCTCACTTATGAATCAAGGATTGATAATGAACAACTGCCGTATCAATATTTCCACCACAACAACATAACTCCACAGAGAAATTACGAAACATTCGTACACGTGAAAATATGTAACCCAGCAGATAATCCACAGAGAAATTACGAAACATTCATACGTGAAAATATGTAACAGAGCAGATAATCAGGGCGGAATGAAACAGAGGAGGATTAAGTTGAAACGCAGCCCGGCAAAGAGTTTCGCAGAAAGCGGTAATATTGTTAGAATTGTGAGAAAGAAAGGAGGATTTAAGAAACACAGCGCGGCTAAAAATTTCGGGAATTTCTATCTGCCTCCATTTTCATTTCCTTAATGCTCGCCTTACAGAAAATGGTCGAACCTCGTTCAAATGTGGATATTCGATATTTACGCCATACATAGAAACTGAAACCAGACTCTCTGCCTATCTTCATTAATCTCTTCCCGGGCCTATCTTCATTAATCTCTTTGGATCATCTGTGTTGGATATATAAACATCTATGATGAGGTTTCTATAGAATGGAGTCCCGCAGAAATGTAAACCATACGAGTTTATTTCGGGCCCGATAACAGTTTGATGGAAGCGCACCATAGTACTCGTAGAACAGTTCTTGAGGGTTTTTCAGGGTCACATGGATCACAGGGTCACAGGGCCATAGCATAGGTTCCTGCAGGAGAAGAACCTATCTCCTCCTTTTCTACATTTTGATGTTCTCTGGGCAAAGTTCCTCCGGCTGTTGAGTTGAAGGTAATGATACATTTCGTGTAGTTTTTGTGTGAGGTATTAGAAATGGTTTGTGATGGGGGAGGTGAACCGTTCTGGAGTGTTTTTTAAGGCTGTGAGTTATAGTTAAAAATGTTCCTGTTTCTCCGTTGACGCCGGAGAATCACTTTACCAAATTCCTGGTTGCTGGTTCTTCTCAATTTATACGGGGTGAATTTGGTCGATGAGGATGGTGCTTTAAGGTGTTGGGGGTTTGTGTTTCCGAGTTTTCTCGGCTTTTATTGGGTGGGTGAGAGATTTACCGCTGCTCTCAGCAATGGAGGTGGGGTTTTACTGAACCTACTGGTTTTTCCGATGCAATGGTTCTCTACTGTCGCGGAAGCCCCGGTTAATTCAAATTTTCCGGTGGGGGCGGGCCCTGTCTTTCTCCAGCGCTACGGTAGTTCCATTAGCACCTCGGGTACGGTAGACTGTCCCATGATGGGAAGGATGTGAACTTCGCACATCCGTGGTTTAATTTTCTGGACGGGGTAGTTGTTTTTTATTCCTTTTATTCTCTTAAGTTCGGTGGGATTCTGTCCTTACGTCGGCTCGTGGACGGCGTTTGGTGCACAGGTGGCCGTTAGATAAGCCATCTTTTATCTGGCTTTTCGTTGGTTGTCACGGGGATTGTACCTGGGCTGATACGGCATCTCCTGGGGCTAATGAAACTGACGAAGACTTATGGGAATGAGTCTTAAATTATTGTAGCTTTGGAGATGGGGAACTAGAGTAGTTTATTACCAAATGTGATAAGGACATAACCAACGTGTCGTTCCTACGTGCGATTGGGGTGGCGGAGAGTGGTGAGTTTGTGTGGGATTGTAATGTAGAGGCTCCTCCATTGGTAGTTTCTTCTATTGTTAATATGTGCAATGAAACTTTGGATCAGCACACTGCACTATCAAGGGGGCGATACTTAACGAAACTTTGTTCATCGAAGACCAATCAGGGCGGTGCAAAAAAGCCTTTTAAACAAGGAGAAGAATGTCGACTTCTTAGTTTTGGATGCGATGTCATGTGGGAATGCATCGAAAGCTTAACAAACCGAGCACTATTTGGGAGGTGGAAATTTGAAAGTTACGTGAAGGGTGATTTAATGGAGTGGTTGCTAGGAGCCTGGGAAAATTCTGGGGTATACGCCGAGAGTAAGAAAATTGGAGTAAGGGTGGTATTGCTTCCATCTCATTAAGGATGAGGATGTAGCGGAAGTGTTGGGCAGGACTTGGGTTAGTGTTGGGTTAGTGGCCGATGCTTTCTGGCGTTGCATCGATGGGATGCAGGGTTTCGTCCCCGCTTGAATGCTCTCGTAAATCAAATGATGTGGGTCAAGTTATACGGGCTCCCTCTGCAATTATGGAGCACAAAGGTTATGTTGACGATAGGTGATAGCTTAGGCAAGTGCCGGTACGTGGACCCTAAATTTTTCGGAACATTTGACAAACACACTGAATGGGTTCTGGTGGAGGCCCCATTTGTAGGAGGGCTGCTGGCTCAAATTGACCTTGCCTAAGATGGGGTGATTTATAGACAAGCAATCGATTATTGGCAGATGCCATTCCGGTGTCATCTTTGCCATGTGACTGGCCATTTGGTGAAGAATTGCTCACGGTGGCGGGAACATGCAAAAGGGGCGAGGAACCTGGACGGCACGAAGACAATACATCCGATTTCGAGAAACAGTCACCCTGAAACGTCTTCAGTCGATGTTTTTGCTATGCAACCGAGTAAGTTTCCTGTACTCAGCTCCACTATTTCTATTGACTGTGGTATTGTTAAAACATCTCCGGTTTTGTCTCATGCACACGGGGTTTCTCTGTCATCTTCCCCCTTTTCCTCGGGAATGGGGAGTCTTCAAGAGGGTATCACGTCTTTTATTCCTTTGGGTAAGAGACCTAACCAGGTTAGGTGTGGGACTCGCAACACGAATAAAACACTGGTACATCCCTTGACTAACATTGGGGATTCTCCCTCACAGTTGTCTCCCATCAATATGACTACGGTGATAAGTTCCCAGTCTAATCCTTTATCCCATGTTCTTATTTCCCCTTCTGTGGTCACTGAGGCCTCGTTATCCCTGAGAAACTCCATTGGGAGTGATCTCGAGTTGTTGATGCTGGGACATGATTCTATTCAGGAACCCTTGATGGTGGATACTAGTACGCTGTCGTCTCCTAGTATCGTAATCAGGCCTCCTCAAGATCAAATGTCACAATTAGAAGGGGAAAAGATAGGCCTAAGAGAAAGAAAAAGCTTGCACAGATCTCTGTCATTCATGACATAATTCTAGATGGTAATTATAGGGATGTTCCGGTATCCCAAGCTATTGGGCGGGTCCTAAGAGCATTGACCCCATTGACTACAGACCCATTATGAATCTTATTTCCTTATATTTGCGGGGCCTGGGGGGTCGGGACAAGTTTTTTTTCTGTCAAATTTTTTTTTTTTAAGCAAGCCTTCTATTATTTTTATCCAGGAAACTATGAAGCCTGTTGAGTGCTCTATTTCATACTTTCGTGCAATGCTACCAGAGTGGCATATGGTTGCAAAAGGTGTCGAGGATCGTTATGGAGTGCTGGTGGCTTTATGGGATCCCAGATGGGCATCCATGAGGGCTTTCGGCGTCTTTGGAGGAATCCTTCTTACGAGCTTCTTTTGAGGCTTTCCACATAGGATTCATCTCAGTAATGTTTATGCACCTTATTTGGATAGATTAGAATTTTGGAAGAGGATGGAGGACAGTGGTATCCTCTTTCTCCAAAATCTTTTCATTAAAGGTGATTTCAATTGTACCCTTTATGATTATGAAATATGGGGGGAGAAGGCAGAACTGATCCACTTGCAGATGTCATCAAAGAGATCTTTATAAATGCTGGTTTAAGTGACTCACCTTTAATTGAAAATAGCCCGACGTGGTTAAATGGTACGAAAGGGAGAGAATTTATAAGGAAAAGGATTGACAGGTTGGTCATAAACAATGATCTAAGAACAAAAATGGAAAATATACAGGCTCAAGCGAAGGATCTCAGTGTATCGGACCACAACCCAATCTTTATCTTATGGGAGTTTAAAGAAAGGAAAGGAGGATGTCCTTTCAAATTGAACACAACTTGGTTGGAAAATGAATCTTTTAATGTTTTGATCAAGGATTATTTGAAGAAACATAAGAGGATGGAAGGCACATCTGCTATGATCTTTGTTGTGGATGATTTTTGTCACCCTCCTAGAGACAGTCTAGAGTTGCCATAGACCAGTGCCTAGGACATCTTAATATAGCAAGGAGTACTTTATAGTTTGGGTTTTCAGTCCAAGAGACTCACTTACTATCTCTTGTTCTAAACAAGGAAATTAAATTAGATTGAATTGGTCCAATTTCTCTCTCAGAGGCTGATACAAGGATAGGAGTAATGTGAAGACATCATGTAAAACTTCAGCATGAAAGTATCAGAAAGTTAAGAGACCGCTTATTTTAAAGAGGGCCGATTCATATAATATACCACAGAAATCAAATATCAAGAAGTGCAGGCAGTGAGGAAACATAAGAAGATATTACTGGCAGAAGGGCGCACTAATTTACGAATCCTTAAGCCACTAATATAGCGAAGTGTAAGAAAAGAGTGAATCATGGAACGACGCTATGCTAGGCTATTTAAGCGACGACTAATTCCGGAAAGGAGCACCACTTAGATAGATCCTTTCTGCAAATTAATGAGCCACTCGCATTCTAGAACATGATACGAGAAGATAAATAGCATGAAAGAGATATTGTATTAACACATAAGAGAAATTACATACTGTGAGATACCAGAGACCAGAATCCTCATTACAGTTATAACCCCTCCTCACTGAGACCCTACGGGCTCTGAAACTTCATGCAGAAATATTACAAGATGTATACGAAAGCCTTTTCGCTGCACAGTTTGCTGATAGAAATATGGAACCCCCACAATGTCTTACATTTTGAGTATTTATAGAAGACGGAAACTTCCCGGGGAGGAGGAAAACGAGGGCACAATTAATGATAGGTTTGAAACCCAATGGCGGAAGACATTGCGCCATCTCTTATGAATGACTGGCTATAAATGATGGTACTGAACAGCCTGTTCAAGAAATAAATGCTGGGAGATAAAATCTCCTTATATACAAGATGGGAGAAATAAAATATATACAATTTGTTGCCCGCGGCTGAAAGAAAATCTGCTGCCGTAAGAGATTTGGAACAATCTGGATTTAAGTACTGTACTCTCGGCTTTCGGCTATGGATTTGAATCTTGGATCTTTAATGCGGGGCGGACGCATCTGGAGAGTTCTGAGGGTTCATATCCCCGTCTTCTTTAATGGTGGTCACCTCTTCCACCTACTCTCGGCTTCTTCCTTTAATTGCTGCCAGTATGATCTGTCCTTTGGTTGTGCTCTAGATTTTTCAATTGAGGCGGAAAATTAAAGCGCCAGCTAAGCCAAATGAAGACCTGCAAAACCCACAAATCATTAGAGAAAAATGACTCGGCGATACAGAGTGTGGTTACAACAGCGGCCATGAAGTCGGTGATACATTTTAGACGAGACATTGAGAGGGCGCAGGGTGACAGGAAGCACATGAACACAATGGATAAATGGAGAGTGACGAGGCAGAAAACAATGGGGCGACAATGAATAAACGGGCTAAGGGCTTATAAACCATGACATGTTATCAGGACACACGAATCGTGGAGGAAGGATGCAGCGTACACTTGTGAAACCTGATGACATGGCCACAGGAGGTGGGACCCGAATCGGAAATCGGAATCGGAAAGCAGAGTGGGTAGCGTGGGAGTGGCACATCTTTTATATTCCGATTGCGATTGAAAACAGGGCTGCGATCAACCCAGGACCGTCCGATCTTGAAACAAGATCGACGGCTGTGCTTGCATCGGAGGGAAATAAAGTGGTGGAGCAAAGAAAATCTCCGATCGCCTGCGCGCGGACCCACCATATATGTTAATTGCCGCACCGTCGATTTGAGCTAGATCGGATGGCCATTATTGCGTCCGATTGTTAAAACAATATCCCCCTTCTTGCTTTGAAGTGTGGTTCTCTGACCTGGGTCATATGGAGGCCGAAGCGGGAGGGAGACAAAATCTTAAAGGATCGGCCCGATTGCTTAAATTTGAATTTTGAACTATTGCGATGCAGGTTTTCGGGCGGAGATAACAGCGTCAAGCAGGGTCATGGGGGTTTTAGGCTACGACAGGGATGCATATGTACAACATCGGCTCCATCTGGGGGCGGCGTGTTCGTCCTCGGACATGTCGAGAACATGCAGACCATCAATTATTTCATCTTATTTTGAATTCTCCAGCACTTTTACTTCAAGTAATTATCAAAGTTCTTTTACTTTATAAAAAGAAGAAATAAAAACTAAAGCAAGTTATATACAGTATATACAAACAGGCATTCCTAGTCAAGATCAGAATTGAAAATAAGGCTTGAGGAACTGGCCATTCATGGGCGCATCCAACAAATCACCCTGTAGATTTTCTAAAGTGAAGGTGTTGTTCCTCCCCAGCTCCACTATTTTGAATGGCCCAAACCATAACGGATCAAATTTAGCATGTTTGCCCTTTTCTGCTCTGCGAACATCCCATCTAAGAACCAGGTCTCCAACTTGAAAATTTCTATCCTTCGCGTGCCGATCGAAGACATTCTTCATTTTTTCTTGGTATTCTATTAGTCTTTGATCTACCTGGTTCCTTGTCTCCTCCAATTCTACCAGCTGATTAATTCTTCGGATCATGTCGTCTGGTTCTTCCTGGTTTTCCTGCATGAAACGTGCTACTGGCAATGCTAATTGCAAAGGAAACACTGCAGCCCGCCCATACACCAGTTCATAAGGTGACTTTCCGGTGGCTCTTTTGCTGGTTATCCTATTTGCCCATAGGGCAAACTTTAATTTAGAATCCCAGTTCTTCTGATTCTCAGCTATTGTCTTCTTTAGGGCTCTCACCAGGGTTTTATTGGATGACTCTGCTAGACCGTTTCCCTGTGGATAATATGCTGTAGAATGAGTAAGGATGATATTGTATCGTTGGCAGAATTTTACGAACCTGGCAGACTTGAAAGCCTGTGCATTGTCTGTTACGATTCTTGCAGGACAGCCAAACCTGGATATGATATTATCTTCTATAAAATTCATTATTACAGCGTCTGTCGCATTTCTAGTAGGTATGGCTTCCACCCATTTCGTAAAATAGTCTGTGGCTGTCAATATCCATTTATGCTGGCCACTTGATGGGGGATGTATCTCTCCTATAAAATCTAATCCCCATTTCTGAATGGTTCATTTACATGAATAGGGATCAAGGGCAATGCCGCTAATTTCTGTCTTTCCGCGAACCTTTGGCATTTGTCACAGGATCTGACCCAGGCAAAAGTATCTGAATACAATTTTGGCCAGTAAAAACCGGCCTTCAAGATTTTATGGGTTGTTGCCCTCCAGCTGTAATGTCCTCCACATATCCCCTCATGGAATTCCATCATTACATTTTGCACTTCATTTTCGGTAAGGCATAAAAGTAATATGCCTAGAGGGTCTCTCCAGTAGAGCTGTCCATTAGCAATTGCGTATTTCTGAGATTTCATCCTTACAGCTCTGTATTTAGCCTTGTCACATCCTGGAGGACAGCTAAGTGTTAACAGATATTCAACTATTTGCTTATACCAAGGACTAGTCAGATATTTCACATGTATCTTTTGTGTAGCCTTCTCTAGTCCATGTTGCTCTTCTTCTTTTTCTGATTCTTCATTTGCTATCACAGACAGGTTAATCCCCAAAGCTTGATGATTTGATTCAGATAACATCTTGGCAAGTCCCTGTCCTTTGATCAGTTTGGTAGGCTTTATATCCAGATCGTACTCCTGAATTTTTGCAATCCACCTTCCCCTCCTACCTTCACTATCCCCTTGTACTAGAATGTCTTTTACAGCTGCTGTGGGAACATAAGCAGTAACATGAGATTGCAAAATATAAACTCTAAAAGCTTTAAGGGACTTTACCAGGGCGTATGCCTGCTTCTCCAGTATATTATATTTCAATTCAGCATCGTATAGCACCTGACTGAAGAATGTTATTGGCTGTTCATATCCCTCTTCATTTTTCTGCAATAATACTCCAGCAATGGTATGAGGTGAAGCAAATGAGAATACCATAAATGGCTTACTATAATCTGGTCCTGCTAATACAGGAGCTTCGGCAAATGCCTGTTTTATCCTAGTGAAGGCGTCTCTAGACTCCTGAGACCATTTTACTTCATTTTCCTTTTTCAGCATATTGGTAATATGCCTAACTATCTCTGCATAGTTAGGGATAAATCTTCTCAGAAAATTTATTCGCCCCAAAAACACCTGTACTTCTTTCTTATTTCTTGGTAAAGGAATGCTATTTATCACTTCAACTCTCTTAGGATCAATTTTTACACCATCCTTAGTCACGATATGTCCTAAGAGTTTTCCTTCGTCTAATGCAAACAAAGATTTTTGGGGATTAAGAGAAAGGCCATACCTTCTGCACTTTTCGAAAGTTCTTCTCAAATGCACAATATGCTCATCATCATTCTTCGAGAATACCGTGATATCATCAAGATATACCACCAGAAACTTGTCCTGTTCTCCAATAAAGGCTATGTCCATTGCCCTTTGAAAAGTAGCACCTGCATTGATCAATCCAAATGGCATCCTCGCATACATAAAGGTTCCCCATGGCGTGGTGAATGCAGTCTTCTTCTGGTCTTCTGGGAAAACAGCTACCTGATTGTAGCCCGAAAATCCATCCATCATTGACATTCTGGATGCTCCCACCACTTTCTGCAGGATATGGTCCATTTTAGGCAGTGGGTAATTGTCCTTGAGAGATGCTCTATTCAAATTTCTGAAGTCCACACACAGCCTTATTTCTCCATTCTTCTTTCTAACAGGAACAAGGTTCGCTATCCATTCTGAGTACCTTAGCGGCACGATTATCTTGGCTTTCAACAGCTTCTTGATTTCTTTTTCAATAGAAGGAAGAAGCAAAGGATTTATTTGCCTGAGCTTTTGTTTGTATGGCTTTGCGTCTTCCTTCAACGGAATTTTATGTTGTATAATATTTACATCAAAAGTTTTCAGGTCCTCATAGGACCAACCAAAAACATCTTTGTAAGATTGAAATAACTTCAAATACTTTTCTTTGTATTCTTCTGGGATCTTTTTGGACAGTTTAACAATCTTGGGATCAGTGGAAGTACCCAGATTCAAATCTTCTACTTGACTATCTTCTACTATTTTATTTGGCTGCACGGGTACGTCATCTTTATTGAACAACTTCTCTAGTGGTACCAACCCTCTGGGTATGACATTACCCTTTAGCTGCAGCACTTTACTACCTGCTATTCTTTCTTCCCATTTATTTTCAGCAATATTTTCAACTTCTTCTTCTCCATTATCATCAATCTCTATATTGGAGAATTCTCCCACAGTCTCTATGAATCTTTTCATCTGTTCATCATCTTCGAATACCTGCCAATGCTTTATATTGTCTGGAATGGATGGTCTATAACGTACCTCCACCTCATATCTTAGGAGTGGGTTCTGAGGAGGACGGAAAGTACTGGCAGCTACCGCAAGAGAATCTGCTATTTTGTTTTGCTCCCGGGGCATGAACTATATGTTAAATGCTGAAAAGAAGTTTTCTATCATGTCCCATACTTCATTTCTATATGCTCTGAGCCGTGGGTGCTTAGTTTGACATTCATTTTTAATCTGCCTTACGACTAGCTCAGAGTCTCCAAACACTTTTAAAACACGGATACATATTCTTGGGATTGTCTGAGTCCAATAATAGTGCTTCATATTAAGCTACATTATTTGTAGCCTCATACTCCCAGTTTAAAGAAAGTGGCACCCATCTCCCTATAGGGAAATCAACAATACCCGAAGCTCCATTGCCTTCTCTTGAATTAGCTCCATCGAAAATGCAAAGTCCGAGTCTAATTCACGATCACCAGAGTTTGCTCGGCTAGAATCGACCAAGGGCTCATGTGCATGATCTTTTGATTTTCCTTCAACATTAAACATGAAAAGTCTCCCTCTTTTGTTATAAAATGGGGAATTATACGACGATCGGCCTTAGTTACCATCTTGACAAATCTAGTTTCCACTGTATAACCTCCTTTCTTGACCCTCCAAAATATTTGGGACGGTAGCATATGTTAAATCCAATTTGATTGATCCCAAATCTTGGTACCCCAAGACCTTGACGAGCATGCCAAAGCGGGCGGATATGACAACACAATGTCCCATGACCACACTCTTCGGCTGGGATTTGAGCCAAATTAACCACTAAATATTTAATCATTCCCAAGCATTTAACCCTTTAGAATCAAATGAATATAGAAATCTTTGTACTGATTCTTGTAATTTGCGGCCCTAGTTGCTCCATGACAGAGCAAAGGCATAATATTGTGGGAGGCCCCGAATCTAACATACAATTGTGTAGCGACGGGTCATGAATGACTAGGGATACATAAAAGGAGGAGTGGAAAAGTCTATCTCTCGACCATGGGCCAAAGACTACCATGGGTCTTTCTTCTTGAAGATTTAAACTATGAGGTGCAATTGGTAGTTCGGGAGGAAGAATGAAAGAGGTAACCCCGGAGAGCGATATCTGAGTTGTTTAATAATTCGATCGAGAGGACGGGAATATTAATCTTCTTCAAATTTCTTTTTGCAAATTGACGAGATGTGGGCTTTTATCACTACTTCTTTGGACTCCTTATTTTCATTGAAGACTTGACTTCTTTTGACAACGGCTCGACGTGGGGTACAGTTTTAGAAGAGAATGCGATCAGTGAAATTTTGCAAGGGAGTATTAGGAGATTCTTACCTTTTCTATGCCTTCCCTTTGTTGCGACTCCTTCGGCAGATGCCTGCTACGGTGGTCCTTCTTCTTCTTGCTCTAAGTTGGTCCTCTTCCTTGAGGATGAGATCATATTGTGGTCGGTGCTTCCATGAAATCAGCAATTGCTTCCAGGTATGGGTGAAATCTCTACTTCTTCGTCTTCTTCTTGTAGGGAGCACTCCATATATCATCATTATTTGAAAAATCCAGTTTTGAATCTTCTAGTCTATAAAATTTGCATCTCAAATGATCATCTCTTAAACCCTTCCCGGTACAAGGGATGAGGTACCTAATCTTATGATTCCTTTCACTTCCTTGGCAATATTTGCAATGGAGGCTTTACATGCTGAGGATTATATCCTCTTGTTTGGAGCATTATAATAGTTTTTTTGGGGCTGGACGTTCTTAGCTTCAGTTCTAAACAACCATCTTCTTTATCATCTTGCTTATCTCGTCCATTTTATGCAGATCCTTTTCTTGACTAGAGGTAGAAACCTCTTCTTTTGCCTTTTCTTCTAGTTTACGGTTCTATTTTCCTTTTAACGCACTTCCCGGTAAGCGATAAAATTTATAACTTTCTAGAGCATACGCTCGAGCATCATCAGGTGATAGGCATTCTCCCACGAGAGAGAAACCAAAATCGGAATCAAGTACACTATGAAAACCACTTTGGCGGCAGCTTGTTGAGGTTTCATATCGGCATGAGTTGGATACTAATTTATTAAGCCTTTTGATAAATTCTGCCACTCCCTCATTGTGTTTCTTCTTTAGCGTGTTGAATTCAACGAGCCTTTACCCTTGGTCTTTCTTTTCTCCCCACTTCTGAGAAAAGCATTCTCCATCTGGTCCCGGAGTGGTGATTGAATGGTTGTAGTATCTTAAGCCATTTTACGGCTTCGCCTTCCAAGGATTGCACAAATAGCCTCGGGACCACATCCGGATGCTCAACATTTAAGTTCTCGAAAAAGACGAGAGAAAGTCTCGAGGTGCTTACGACATCGACTTCATTCTCACCATTAAATCTTGGCGAATCTTCCGATAATCTTGTGGCATATCATTTAGTACTTGGGGCAAGGCGGAGAGGAGCGTATTTGTTCAAAATCACGGGGACATTGGCCATTGGGGGAGGCGGAGGTTGCACAACAATTTGAGATACGGATGAAGGGAGAGGTGGAAGGAAGCGGAGTGTGAATACTGATGGGAATATATTGCACGAAGCACAGTGCTGGAATGCGAATAACTCATGGTTAAAACGGCTACTTCGGTGACCTCTTTAATTTCTTCGGCCTCGAAAACGGGATGAGATTCTCCTTGACATCCGGGTAATTCCTCTACGTGGAGGTTCGGCGAAACTCGGGTTTTACGTTCTAACTACCGAGAAGAAGGGGCGAATGATCTTCAACGGAATATCCAGGATTTTCGGGACGAAGCTGACTTCTTCTCTTTCCAAGCTCTCTTTTATGAATGATCTTCTCGAGATTGGAGGACACGGGTGTTTTCGGTGGGAGGTATCCGAGGCCCTCGTGGGAGCTTCTGGGAAGCCGGACTTTAATAAAATTTATCAAATAAAGACCGTTAGATTCGTAAAGGTGAGAAATGCAACTGTACCTCTACCTGTGCTCTTTTTGATTAGAGAGTGAATATGATATCGCCGAACCCCGGGGAAACGGATATTCTTGAATTCGTGTCACACGACCTTGGCCTTGAGAAAGATGTTGTGGATGATTTTGTCACCCACCCTAGAGACGATCAGAGTTGCCATAGACCGGTGCTAGGACATCTTCTTATAGCGGAGCCCTTTTATTTTGGGTTGTCGGTCAAGAACCTAAACTACTTATCTCTTGTTCTAAACAAGGGAAATCGAGATTTGAATGGGACGATCTCTCTCGGAAAATTTGATACGAAGATAAGAATAATGTAGGGACACGATGTAGAACTGACATGACGTAGACAGTTAAAGACACTTACGTAAAGGAGCGATTCAAATAATATATCACGAAATCGAATGCTCCCGGGGAAGTATGGTCGATGCAGTGAGGAAACATAAGGAGATATTCGTGACATGGACGATACCCGGATACACAACGGGGAACCATATAGGCGCACCAATTTACGAATCCTTATGACAGTAGCGTTTTAAAAGCACCTCCTCAGCAACTAATATAAGCAGAAAGTATGAAAAGAGTAGGCATGGAAGGTATATCATGACTAGGCCTATTTAAAGTGCTTAACTAATTCCGAAAGGGCACCATAGATGAATCTTCTACGCAAACTAGTGAGCCACTGCATTCTAGAACATGATACCGAATAAATAGCATGAGAGCTTGAATAATGTATTAACACATAAAGGAAATTACATCTTGTGAGATACCATAGTCAGATCCTCGTACAGTTTATAACCCCTCCTCTTCCAAGACCCCATGGGCTCTGGAAACTTCATACGAAATGCTACAAAATATCTGAGAAGCCTTCTCGGCACACAACACCTGTGATAATCCCGGAACCCCTCAAAAATCTTATTTTTCCGCATTTATAGAGAAGACGAAACTTCTACCAAGAGGAGGAGGAGACGAGACACAATTAATATTTCAGTTTGGAACCAAAAATGGCGGAAAACATTCGCGCCTTCTCATATGAATGACTAACTATAAATGGAATACAACTAACGATCTAAGATCTAAAGAAATAATCTTTGGGGAGATAAAAATCTCTTCATATCTGAGATAAGAATAATAAATATATGCAATATCTTGCCCGTAATTTCGAGGAAAGATCTGTAAGTAAGAGATTTGAAACAATCTGTATTTAGAAATTTGTACTCTCGGCCCTTGGCTTTGGATTGAGTCTTGGATCTTTGTCAGGCGGAGGACGCATCTGGAGAGTTACGAGAATCCATATCTGCGTTTTCTTTAATGGCGGTCGCCTCTCCTACCCTTGGCTTCTTTCCTTAATTTCGCCGGTAGGATATGTCCTTTAGTATGTTCCGGATCTTTACTTGATGGAAGCGGTGAGTTAAAGCGCCAACTAAGTCGTTTTAAAACTGCAAAACCGCAAAACATTAGCGAAAAATGACTCGGTGGCCGGGGAGTGTGGATACAACGGCGGCCATGAATCGAGTGTCTGAACTAGGCAAGATATTGAGAAAATACGGGGTGAGCGAGCTTGAGAGAAATAGAGGATGACGATGCGAGAACCCAATGAAGCGATGATGGACATCGCAGGACAAAAAGAAGGTTCATGACGCGTCACAAGAACATATGAATGGGAAAAACACGTAATACACTTGTGAATTGTGATGACAGTAGCAGGAGGTGGGACCCAAATGGAAATTATGTAATCGGAAAGTGGAGCGGGTAGACGGGGAGTGACACATCTTTTAAGTTAGATTGCGATTGAAGGCGGAGGCTGCGGTGACCCGGGACCGTTCGATCTGGAGACAGATCAACGTTGTCGCTTGTCCCGGGGGAACAATAAAGCGGTGGGTTATGAGATGCCAATGGTCTATTGCGCGCGGGTCCTCCGTATGAGTCGATTTCCGCGCCATTGATTTGAACCAGATCGGACGGCCAGCATTTCGTCCGATTGTTAAGACAATAGGCCCCTTCCTGCTTTGAATTATGATTTTCAGACTCGGGTCATATGGAAGCAGAAGCGGGAGGGAGTCAGACTCTTAAGGACTTGGCCCGATTATTTAAATTTGGGTTTAGAACTATTGTTAGGCGGATTTTCAGGCAGAAGTAGTAATATCTAGCAGGGGCATGAGGTTTGGGCCACGGCAGAGGCTAAAAATGGATTTGAATGAGGCAGCGGGGCAAAATTTATATGCGGGGGTCAATATGTACAACAGGAGGAATTTATTTTGGAGGGGGAGTGTGGAGAAAAGAGAAGGGAGAGAATAGAGAGAAAATGAGAGGAATAAAACTTAGATCTATTGGAGGGTGTTGGTTTTAACTTGGACACACTTCAGGCGGGTTGGACTTGGGTTCGGAGGGCTGGGAGCCTACGGAGGTTCCTTGGGCTAGGAAATCATTCTGGTTGGTTGGGAGGTAAATCTGGCTAGGCGGCCAACGGGATCATCTCAACGAATAGGAGCATTATAGCTTAAATACTATTGATACATGTATTCTTCAATTTTTTATTGCGTGCAAATTGCTACAATGAAATTTATTACTTTTTAATATGTTTCAAATGAATTTTAATTGTATGTTAACATCAAACATCGGTGTTAGAGTGAAATAGTATTTAGACTACTTTCCTTCATATTGTGTTTAATTGAAATGATAATTCTAGGTTTAGTTAAAATATATAGGCTAGGTCTTAACATATGTATTTATCTAACAATACAGTCAAAATGGACCTTAGAAACCCACCAATATATACTACTTATATAAAAAAAATTTTAGATAGAAATAAATATATAAATAAATAATTAAAATTAAATTTATAAGAAATATTAAGTTACAACCATAAAATCTGTGTAGTTAGAGAGAATGAAGTCCCTTATAAGGAGGTATCTACCTTGTTGAGATCTAACATAGATAGGTAGAGCTCCTTGAGATATCTTCACAATGAGCATCACACCATTTTTCCAACCACAGACCTCATTACACATTCACCATGCCCAGAGCTTTAGGTTACAAAGTCATTTTTTTAAACAAAAAATTGTTTTTAGTTTTTAATGCAAACATTAGGTTTTACATTGTTGAAATTAACATTAGATACATTTTGCCAACATTTTGTTTTACTTGAGTCATGTCCTAATGGTTTCATTTACGACGCGTAATAATTGGTTTTGGCTTGAATGTGTATCCTCTGGGAAGAAAAAATTAAAAAAACACCCAAATGTTATAATTTGAAAGTGTTTTGTGCAAGCTGAATCCTATAATTATTACTATGGAGAAACTTAAGTTATTTTTTCCTTAGGTCGGCAGAGACAACAAATAAATCCCTTTGGAATTAATGCAGTGATGATGCAAAGGGACATACCTTTCATGGGTGGAATTCCTTCTCCTCACGGAATGAGGAATGTAGATACTCTAAGACTTTTAATAATAAAACTATATAAAATTGAAATAAGTATTTATAACCGAGAGTTTCACACCTCATTATTCATTCCTTTAACTAGTCAATAGACACCAGTGGACACAAATACGTATGGACACATCCACTACATAATTTTCAATGTCTGTGGAATTAGTGTAAGTTCCATCGCAAGTATATATTCACTAATTGGTGCTCTCCTCATGGTAGCATCAACTCCAAGTTACTATTTCTTGTAATCAATCAATGATTAATTTAATGATTGATTTTTTTTCTTCTCAATTTTTATGTTTAAATTATACATATAAGTATATCTATATCTATATTCAATAGGAATTTTAATCCTTATGAGCATCTTGCGTATTGGTTCTCTCTTGCCATTCCATTTTTGTTAAGATTTTGGTGTTGCTTTCCCCTTCCATGATGTTGCCATTATATGTATTTAACTTTCTTTCTATCTGACTCAGAAAAGGGCTATTTAGATGAGTCTTGTGGTGGTGGTGAGCTGAATTCAGTATTGGAGAGGATCGAAGTACCAACTTCCCCCATATTCAAAAATACATTAATATTCAACTCTTATCAACTCTCAATCAAGGCTACACCCTAACTTGCCTTCGACCTAATAACTCCATCAAATGACTTGCCTTCCCTGCCTTTCAGGCCATGGCCAAGGAGCCGGCCACGCTGAGGAGATCTTTGGGCGGAGACGAGGTTTCTCCATTCCATGAAGGTGAATTCAAGGTTGAAGGTTTTCCCTTCTCTCTCGAGTGCTTGTCGGGTCTCGGCCCCGGTCACTGTGTGATAATCCCAGAGCCTGTTCTTGCATGGTCTCGTTCGCGTCTTTGGAGATCTTTGTGGCTCCCTGAGCGTGCCCGATCACCTGATTCCAGAATACATGAAATGTTGGTTCCCATTACATAATACATGATAGTTAGAAGCAATAGCATTCTGAAGGTTTTATTTTATTTTTTAGAAGTGAGATGAAAGGTATATTAAGCCATTTAAAAAAATGGATTAAGTTAAATTGATTATGAGATTAGATTAAAATTGATTGTACAATTGTTAGTCATTAACTTCACGCTATCCTCTATTTCTTATTTACTCTAATTTTGTTTCGGCAATTTTTTTCACAAAACGCTTTCTATTTTCATTGAAAAGTCATTTTAGAAGCCTTATAGTCCTTTCATATTCTAGAAAAAGCAGAGGTTGCAGAAATTGAAAGCAAAGTCTTTCTTGTCATGTACGCAGAAGTTGTTTTTAAATTATGGTGGTCAGTAGACAGAGTAGTAGCAGGCATCTGTCAGACCAAAGAACATGGACCAATAAACGCTCTATGTTAGAAATTCAGGGAGGTAATTAGTAATAAAAAATCTGAACTGAAATCCTTTTGACTCATTTAATTATTTTCGCGTTACAAAACCCCCTAATGTACGGGGCAAAGTGTTACATGATATTTTCTGTGAAATATGGTTCATAAGCAATTTGGAGTCCATGAATACATCCTCGACCAATAGGATGGCGATCATAAGTTTGAAGAAGATGGCGTCAGTATTCTTCGTGATTACTTTATTATAGTTTGGTTTAATCGGCTTTTTGAAATTTGGGCGAAGGTTTTGTAATATGATCGGTTAATGTTTTATGTTATAATGTTATATATATATCACACATCAAACCTTGTTATAAAACCCCGGTTATATGTATATGTAATTCATATTAAAACATATGTGCGGTATTATAATATGGGTCACTTGGTTCTATATAATTTTTGTTATAGTTTGCTTATATATGTTTTTAATTTAAATGTGTTGTACTGCTTGAGAGCTAATGAAAAACATTATAGTGTTAAAAAAAAAAAGCAGTGTGCCCAAAGGCCAACATCTGAATAGAACGGGGAATTGTGTATTTTTTGAAAAAATAGAGACACTGGGGATTTTCTTGGCCGCTGTGTTTATGTAAATGATCAAATTTTGTAATCCCTCTGCATTGAAGGTTTTTTGTAATAGTTTTTACGATGAATGAATAGAAGTGTTACAGTAGCTCTATTTGGCATTCAGAGCAATTTTGTTTTAAATTCTTTTTGTTTTTGAAGGAGAGTATAATTTCTCTACTGAGTTTGTTCTAATTCTCGGGAATTTTAACATGGTTTCAAAGCTTACCCAAGCTCTTGAAGGTGTCAAAGCTGAAGGAAGAAGGATTTGTTGCGGTTTACAGTAATTTCTAGCAAGCCCAACGAAGTAAAGTCCAGGTATTTTCTGAAAAAACAAAGGAGTTTGTTGTTTGTTTAAAAGGCTTGATCCTCGAAACAAAGTTTTGTCTTTTAAAGAAGGAAAGACAATTTTTTTAGAAAAACACGGAGTCAAGTTTATTTCGAGAGTTTATTCTATAAACAGTAATTTGGACCAGCACTAAAATGTAGTGTGAAGGAAATACCCTTCTTGACCAAAATGATTGTGGTGATATTATATTATGTAAACCATGTACTTATCAGCTTACAAGATCATGTGAATGTTTCAATGGAAGACTCTTCCATTACTTATAGTGGAAATGTACATAATGTAGCGAAACACAGAGAAAAAACTACCTCCATTCTTATTATTTTATTGAATTGGTACCAGATGCTTCTTGAATGCTTCCAATTCTATTATTCTTCTTTTGATATTAAATATATTGTGGTAATTATGGTTAAACATACAAGAAAATGTTCAAAATGTTCTCTTTGGTAATAAGATATTCTTTAGGGATACTCCCATAAAATATATAACGCTCTAAATAAAAGGTTATTTTTTACCATTTCATAATTTTGTATTCTTGCACCACCTTATGATTTTATTATAATAATAATAAATGTATTTTTAACATTTTTATTTATGGTACTTCACACCCTCTATAATTTTTTCCATTATTATATCTAATTTTGATATTTTTATGATAAATTTTTAATTTTTGTAAAATTGTTTTGAATATTTTACATCCCATCTCTTGATCATGATTGATTTTTGTCAGTTTGTATACACCATGGAATGTCACATACATTTTAACACAAATTTAAATTTTTTAGTAACTCCTAAATTTGAATATTTGCAACAAATAGTTTGCGAAATGAAAATTCCACTAACTGGACTTTGGAGGATAAAAATATCATAACCTATTCTATCTGTACTACAATAGTCCAAATTGAAATAAAATATAATAACTTCTATTTAAATGTACTACTAGTTAAATTAGGAAATACTATATCACTGCCATCATAATACATAAGTTAAATTGATAATCTAGTCACTGCCATCTACTTATTACAATCAAGTTTTTAATACTTGAACTTGTGCAATTAGGATCTATTATCATTACGTATTGTGTGGAAGACATATGATTTCAATCATCATAGCAAATACCACTTCTATAATTCAGCTTCTACATCGTTTCCCCTCTTCCTCGTTGCTCACTCTTAATTCTAAATCAATTTTTTATTTTTAACCACATGAATCTCTTAGAAGCTAGAAATTTAAATTATGTTCTTTCAGTATTATCTTCTTTAAAACTTTAAACCAAATGTTTCATTTAACGCTTATATTTAACAATTTATATTATCATTTGGTTTAATGTTTTACCGTTTTAGTTAATAACCTTTTAGCGCATTATTATTTAACATAATGTTAATATTATCACATACTATTACTCAATATTCGATCATTTATCTGAATATTCAAGACTTATCATAATTTTCTGCTCTGTTGATCACTGAGGATTATAGGAAAGTTGTTTTTTTTATAACCCTAATTTAATTTTTTTTGGTATTTATTTTATCAATGTCATTTATAACTTATTTATTTGGTCAAGTTGTTTTCTGCTTATCTACTTGGTCAAAGTTGTTTTTTATTAAGCAATTTAATTTTTCTATTTTTAATTTTATCAATACCATTTACTACTAGTATTTATAGTCATTGTACTCTAGCTAGCAGGAGGATAAGGTACCCAGCAAAACCCAAAAATCCTCTCTTGATCTTGTATTAAAATGAGCAAGAAAACCAAAAAAATCCTCTTAGATCTTTACTGCCACCCAGTAAAATGATTTGGATGATTGGAAAAGTTTTATTCAAACTGCAAAACTAATTAATAAAAGCCAAAAAAATCTCTGATCCTTTTATTATTAAAAATGATTCTCGATCGTAGAAAAAGTTTTATTCAAACACAACAGCTAATTTGCCGCTGAATACCGACATCAACGAGGACTTTTGCAGCATAGGCAACACCTAATTGCTACTTGATGCAATATGCTTATCAACAGCCAATTATAACAACTACTGAAGTATCTACATTCATTCTCAACAACTGCAATATCTACAATTTTCTACTAACAAGCTTATCAATCTACTACCATATTCGTATCTAGGATTAATGGTCTAGCTCGATCCTCATGATATAAATGCTTTTACATCTCTATTGACGACAATAGCTCTAACTTCTCTCCTACTTTTGGCCTGCTAAGTGATTGATACTGATCCTCCAATCAAATTGGACATTTTTAGTTTTAGAATGACCTCATTGACAAGCTTTGAGACAATAGAATATGTCCCAGAAATCAAAGGAAAAACAAGTAAAAAGGATAAAGCTGGATTCAAAATTGTTTTAGAATTAAGCTAGTTAACAATGTTTCAATTGCATACGAAGAAGAGACATAAAAGAGCCGACGTCATGCATTACGTCTGGCTCTCTACTTTTAATTTTAATAGGTTTTAGTAGTGTTTTCTGGTCAGAGTTAGCAAAGCAACTGGTTTTCGTGCAAGGTCAGGGACTCTTGGTAGATTGTGATATGTAGTAGTCGGGGCCAGTTAGCATAGCATATCAGGAGATAGAAGAGGCAGACACATAAAACTCCAAATACATTTTCAGTGAAATGGCAACGGAGGAGAAAGGGGCAAGTAAGCTGCCTGGAGTGTGACCCTGAGTCCCTTCGTCGCGTGGGTTTGCAGCCTAAGAGCGAGCTGCTGAAGTCAAATACATTCCTAGTATTCATCCTATTTGGAAATCCTGTTTGTGAATCCATGGTTATTGCGCATACAATGAGGCGTGAAATAAGGCGCCCAATCTTATGCCCAAAGATCCATATGACCAGGCCATTCTTTCCTTCCATAGACTGCCTTTGTAGACGATAAGGTAATTTAATTCATTCACTAGTAATCGTCTGCATTCATATCTCATTGAACCTTTACTTATATGGTATTTGTGTCTTCGAAAGTGCCAATTATGTTTTTCCTGTTCGGTAACCAATATACTTATGGTTTTAATGTGTGCCCTCAACTCTTTCCGTCTATTCGAGCAGTTTTCTTTGCCCAAGGCGAACAGCTACAGAAAGCAGTGGAAGATACCGCTGCAAATTTTCTTTGATGGAGAGGAAGCTCTGCGAACCAACCTATGCTTTGCAGGAAAACCATATTTTGGAGGAAGAGATCGGTTTAGTGACATCATAATTGCGGGTGGTTTGTCGGCGTTTATCAAAGGCGTCGAAGGCTACCGATAGCGTTTTACTAGATCCAGATAAAATGCCGTTGATGAGCGCATGGATGGATCGATTCTATAAATTCGATGTAGTTAAAGTGATGCCAGATCCGGCAGAATATATCCAAAATTGAGGGAGGGAAACCATTCTGATTTCACCACCTACTGCTAATTTGATTAATCTCTGCCCTCCTTATAAACTCGGGAGAACATACACAAGTATTATCAGTCTTGTCTTTTTTTTCGTCACAGGGTCAGATTCAGCTCGTGAAGTCTTGATGTATAGCTGTTTATGTCAATAGAGTCTGAATAATGTTTTGGTGAATCTTGCCAGTACTATAACTAGCTAGCATTCCTATGTTCAATGTGCATTGTTATTATGAATATGTTTTGATGAATCCTACTCCCAACCCTGTCGCTGTATCGCACTGTTCAATATGCGTTGATTACGAATGTAATAGAAACCAGAATGAAATGAAATTATTTTTGTGGAAAGTTGCTCTCCAGCTGGCCCAAGGTGTCGTATAAAATTCAAAACTTGCGTGAATAAACGTATGCGGGACCTTGTTACATTTTGAAAACAATCCGTAATGTGAAAAGCACCCAGTCCCATTTTGAAAACAATCCGGAATGTGAAAGGTATCCAGCACCTTTAATGGACTTCAAATTTTGTGGATGGTTCAATGTCTTAAGTCATCATCAATCATAGGGTTTGGTAAAATGTCACCTTATGAAGTTCTCCGTGGCTTTTTACATATATTTCACTTTAGGGATATATAGAATGTGAAATATTAGCTAAATTTTTTTTGGCAAATTTCGTAGTACTTTTCCATTTTCTATTATATAGAGCAAGTTGTTATACATATTTATCAGTTTTTGGTAGCCTCAATCTGCACGAAGGAAACCAGGTCTGTTGGCCACCTCAGAGAATTATAAGTTAACCAAAATTGGTATTTTTTCTTCCTTTTACTCACTGTTAAGATTACTCTACTATGTCCATAAAAGTTGCATATAAAGAAAAAACTATACATACTATTTTCAAAAATAATTCAAAATTATCGAAGAATTTTAGAAATTATCCATTTAATGAATCTAAGGGTGCTCGATCTTTAGCAGTAGACCCTGGCATCTCTGCTTGCTGGATAGTCTGAAGTTGTTGCTCAATCCTTCCAATTCTTGCATTTTGTTGGAGTTGAGTCTTGGACATTTCATGCATATCCTGTTTAATTTGCTGAAGTTCAAAGAGCACAAAGGAATTAAGTTCATTTTCTTGCATGCTCATCATTGCTCTTGCTAACACACATTTTATCTTCCAGTATGTCTTAACTATTCGCTGAAACAGAGACACTCTACCCCTTGTACTCCCTGGATCAGAAATAAAATCTATCCTCGCCTGTTGTTCTTGAATGTCTGTATCTTCTTCGTCACTTTCTTTCTCCCATCCATGAATTGTTTTGCGAATTTGCTCAGGGGTATTTGCTTCATAAATATTTGCTAAGTTTTCCAGAATCTGTTTATTGGTTTTCCGACCTCTTTTACTAGTTTTACGGGCTTATTTTAGTTTGATGTCTCTATCAGCAGATTTTCAACTAACATTTCTTCCTTTTGTCATCTTGCCCTGGTTAAAGTAATTTGTTGATTTAGAAGATGAAACCCCTGTGATTTGAAATGGAGGAAAGATATGAAACTTAGAAACAGTTAAACTTTGCAGCTTCTTTTCAATCAAGTGAATTTTGGAGAAGAGGTTAACCGTCGCAGTGTTGCAGGAACTAACAAACTTGGCACAATTAATAATCCACCTTTGAACTAAGACAGTAAGGGAATTTCCAAGAATAACCATATTATCAGTCAATACCCAATTACGATGAATGACCCTAAGATACAAACTTTTGCATTGAAACAGAGACTGATGGAACGCCCACCCATACTGAAGAAACCCATAGGAAAATAAACGACAAGTGTAAACCTCAAAACAGAGTAATACACTGAAACATAGAGGCCAACATATAAAGCTACAGGAAAATTCCTTTGACGCAATAAAGACAGAAAAATAGGGATATGAGCCGGAAATTCTACATACTAACATACGCATCCCAGGAGATTTACCAGCGAGACCCTTTGAACAAAGCCAATAGAATAACCCATTGAACGCAATGCATGTTAATTTCCCAAATCTACTATCAAAAGCATTGAAAGGAAGACTCATAAAACATGGTTCAATCTCCAAACCTACTACCTCTACCTCAACATGCAGGTTCAGAGTAATCTGAGAAGTAAATGAAACTAGCAAATTGAGATGGATTCCTGGGAGAATCATTTCTTTCTTGGAAAAATAGGTAATAGGGAAACCATATTGCAGAGTAAGGATGGTAAGAACCATTACATACCCACTGAGTCTTCGCCATTGTTGATGATGCTGAGCTTCAAAACCTCTGACTGTCAAAACCACCGCCTCCATCCAAAAACTCTTTGCTATTTGAAGAACGTTGTTTCTAACTTCAATTATCTCTTTGCAACCCAAAAGCCAGCGCATTTTTCGAGTTCCAAACCTCAACATGCAGTGAATGCAAGGGCGGCAATGTGGTTCATTCATTATATGATCGTGGGAGAGGTCTTCATAATGCTCTATTTAATGTCCCTCTGGTAGCCTTACCAACCTTACTGCGTGTCAGAGCGCATGGTATGGGCACCCAACCTGTCATCGACTTGACACCCCGATCAGGGAAAGATATAAGATAATTTTCAATATGCATCGTTTTTATAATTATTATTGAATATTATGTTTTAATGGAAGGCTTTATCTTTTTTAATATGCATATTTTCCTATAATGGTTATTATTTAAATTATAATTTAAAGTGGTCCATTGCTACATTTCCAAATGGTTATTATCATAATAATAAGTATGGAGCTTCAAAATCATTTAATATTGAAGTTTCTTTAGAGTGGCCTTTAATATATATATATATATATATATATATATATATATATATATATATATACATATATATATATATATATATATATATATATATATATATATATATATATATATATGATTTTTAAGTTAAAAAAAAAAAAGAGAATAAAGACAAGTTAGAATTTTATAAAATGGAAATAAGATTATAAGTTGAAGTTCAGAATTATTAATTGGTTAATCTGAGAAATGTGAAATTGTTGAAACTCGAAAGACCTGGGCTACGTGGAGGAGGACATATCGTAGCTCCCAAAGGTTTATTAGTAGTTATGTGTCAATCAGGCTGGTATTTACATTTCAGGTGGATTGTTCTGTTCCTCCAGGTTACAACAAAAAAAGAAAAGGAAAATATTAAATATATCTACATTATGAATGATATTGTGATTATATTCCTAAGTTACTAAGTGATGGGATGAGTTTTCTAAGTAATGGAAAATGGGCCATGAATGTTATTTGTGTAAGCTTAATAAAAAAGGCGAGGATTGTATCATTCCATGATTGTTACTTGCCATGGGAATTTCGGTGTGAACTTGCACAAGAAAATGTAACCATGTTTCTTATGAAACTTATGATTCTTAGGTAGGATCCTATGTATAGTTCTCATTGGATTTCTTTAGGAAACACTAGAGCCTTGAAGGGAGGATTATGTGGGTATGATGCTTACTGTGTGATTCCTAGAGAGTGATTGGAGAATCCATTGGCACAATTGAAGTTGTTTAAGCCACCACTTTGAGACTTCTTGATGGACATATGCTAGAGCCCTATAAGGGAACTGTGATAGCTTAAGGGGTTATTGAGTGGAGAAGGGGTTACACTTTGTTAGGTTGTCTGAGTTGAGGGAAACGAGAATATATAGGTTGGAATTGTTATCACAGTTTGTTACATCATCCTAAACAACTTAATATTGATTATTGGATGTAGTCACAGTTCAAGTAGCCTTTTCCTTGGTGGAGTCATAGTGTTAGCTTGGGGGTGACTTGTTTTTGAGAGAGTTAAAATAGTAGTGTCTATAGTTCTTGCTAGAATGTTTGGGGTTTGTAGCCTATTGGTTCGTTCATTAAATATAATTTTCTTTATTATACATCCTTTTATGTTGTTTATTATGTATTTTTATATAATTAACTTGCTATCATAAATGGATGCTCATTGATTACAAGTTGATAGGAATTCATAATTGTATCATATAATGGGAATATTTTATTTGGTATCAAAGTGGGTATTTTATAAAAAATACAACCCCTTTTGAAAAAAATAGTAATTATGATGTGTACAGAGTGAGAATTTTAGTAACATGGGTCAACATGTGGATATTTATGTTATGATGTGATATTAGAGTGAAAGTTACAACACTTGGGTTCTATAGGAAATAAATAAACATGCAGAAGAAAAACTATATGTTGTATGCTATGATTTATAGAAGCATGATTGTTTAAAATATGTAGCTATATATTGCTTATATTGAGTCAAATTATGAAAATATAGAGTTGATAATGGAAGACATTGGGAAAGTCCCCAATTTTTGAGTGAAAACTAAAGATTAATTTGTTCAAAAATATTAATTTTATGGGTACACACATTGAGGTAATGATTATATGCTTGAACATGGTAAATGAAGGTTGTATTTTAGGAGCTAAGTCTATGAATTGCATGGTGAATGGATTCTTTTGGAAAACTATTTAGTATTGAAAAAATTGGAAATATTTGAGAATTTAGTATTCCATACTAGTGACATCACTTATGATGTGAAGGATCCAAGGGGAAAAAATCATAGTGGTAGGGGTAGACAAATGCATAAATTTGGGGAAATTTTTTATAACAAGGATCATTTCGAGATGAAGATACATTGTTAGCCATTGAGTATTTCCCAACCTAAAACGAATGTGGATTTTCCATCATGGCCAATCTTATCATTAGATTTTTTAGAGATAATATATTTTGTTAAGGATCATGCAACTTCAATCCTGAAGTGGATCCATGTTTTTGAACCGCTCTTTAGCTTTAGGCGAGCATGCTGAAAAAAATTAACACCACCCCTTTATTGTGGAGTCTAAGGTCATTGCCAACATCGATCATTTCCATCATCGAATATTTAGGGAAGCCATGGAAATTGAGAAGAGGATGAACAATATAAACAAGGACAACTCGTGAAAAATAAGTAGCATTATAATGAGATCAACACCTTTGATTTCAAAATATATGTTCACCATTTATTGGATGGACCTTTTCCATTAGATCAAATGAATTTTTGTTCCTAGATATCTTAGATTTGAGGAGATGGGTTATCATATGCTAAAATATATATGTGAAATTAATTTCCATCATTTGATCACATATATTCATAGCCATTGGATATTTCAAAGTGGAGGAGAGATATTAACCCTTCAATACTTCTTGGATCAAATCCATCTGCACCATTAGATATTTTGCGCACAAATTACATTGTTATTGATGAGGAAATTTAAATTCTAAAATAGAATTGGAGAATTGGATTAGGAGGATATAAAATATTGGATCTTAGCTCACTAAATCAACCAAGGATAGTGTGACATGTAAGAGATGTGGGAATGGAGTGAGACACTCTCACTAGTTCATGAACAAGATGGTCCTAGGTGGGAGAAAAAAGAAAAGAATGACTAGGTGGCCCACACTTTATGTGAAGGGTAGAGAATAAAATTAAAGGGACAAGAAGGAAGATAGAGAGAGAGAGAAATAAAATGTAGATATGGATAGGTGACAAGGAATGGTTAATTTTGTTAACATAATGATATGTCCTAAATTAAAAAAAAAAAATGAGTGAAAAACTCATTCCCCATAAAAGAGTAGAATAAATAAAAAAGGAATGAATTTTTAAGGGTATGTACATTGTGATGAGGAATTAGAAAGAGTTGGTGAGGGTCATTGGCCAGTTCTGCAGCAAGTTTCTAGAAAATGTAGATTAGTACTTTTTGAAGAACATGGTAATCTTTAGTGATAAAGACTTAGATGATAGTGAAATTTGAATATAATGTAATAATACCAAACATGATAACTAGTTGGTTTTTTATCCAAATTTTAAAGTGTGTGGAGTGGAGATGCCAAAACAATGAAAAATCCACTATTTAATGCTACTTTTGGGAAAAAATTTAGATCTATAGAGGAGGAAAAGTGAGCCAAATCACAAATTTGGAAAATATTATTTAATAAAAAATTTACATCCAAGAAATCCCACAACATTTTTTTAGAGAAGATTATGTAGTTATACTCAATTTGGAAGATACTAGCTAATTTGACTAAAAGTTGCTGAAAATTTTATGTATTATAAAATTGTAAAACAGACAAAGTGGACAAATCTAGAATATTATATATTTTGATTGGAGTGTCATATTACAAATTTGAACTATGTTTTTCATTCACCATCATAATTAATATCTATTCTAAGAACAAATTTGTTCCTAGTCCTTTATGCATGTCCTTCTACAAGTTTCTAAAATTGGCCTCTAAGATTAATTACACCAATGAGACAAGTGCAAAAAAGAGGGGTAAATTTGTTGATTTTAGATAATCATAACCTTTAACTTAGAAATCATAATGAGACATGGGAATAGTTTTTGGAAACATTATTCATATGATATTATACTTGAAATATGAGAATTCAAACTATTTAATCAATGTTCTTCATTGATTGAAATGAAGAAGGGAATATAACCTAATCAATACAAATTTACACTATGCATAATTTCTAATATTAATGGTTTCCTGCATATTTATATATTTATGGGTGTAAAAAGTATATATAAACTTTACTATGAGGACTAGAAATATTGAGGATGCACAAGGAGCTTCTATCCATGAAGAGGAATTCAGATATTTAAATATTAATTTGAGTAATGCTACAATAGAATCCAATGTGAATAGAAACATAATGGAGCTAGTAAATTTGGTTGGAAAATTTAAGTTTGAAACTAGAAGAAGAGATTTGTAAGACTAAATGAAACCTTAATAATATCCCAAGAAGAAAAAAATCAAACCAATACTTAGTTACTAAAGGGTTTAAACAATTTTAGGGGAAAATCAACAAGGACTCTAAAATAAGGAAAGAAGAAGAGCATAGATCTCATGATAGAAGGGATGATCACAAAGGATAAAGGAAGTTAAGAAGTGATTGTAGGAACTAGCATTCACATAACCACTCAATGAGAAGATCCTAGAAATTATTATAGCTAGATACATAACAAGTTTGTCTCACATTAGGAATCAAAAGAGAAGGGATGAGTCAGATTATTTGCAAGGAGAGCACAAGAGTATCAAACCACCAAGATTTTATGGAAAGGATAAGAAATGTGAAGGTTGAGGAAATATTGTAGATTCATAATTACTCCTCAAACATTTAAGCATTAATTTTCATGTCTCATATTTAGGGGAAAGGCAAGATGAATTAAAGAAGCTTAAGAATTTAAATGAAATGAGAGTCTCTTGGAAGAAATTTAAACTAAGTAATTCCATGAATAATACTTATAAGGAATTATTATGAAAAGGATATTGAAATTGAACTCGATATTGGAAACATGACCATGTAAGAGTATGCAAATAATTTCTTGGAGCTCTTAAGATGTATGGGTTTCACAAATGGCAATGAAGTCAAAATTTAGATATTCTTAAGTGGGATGTCATATTTCAATATAGGTAAGACCCAATTTGATAAACATGGGACCTTGGAGGAAGACATAAGAAAGGATAAATATTTGTATGAAAAAAATAAAGGAAATACAAATTTCAAAAATACATGGGATGATAAAAAAAGGAAAGATAGAGTAGAGGAATAAATAATCAATCCAAATTTCCTTAGGAACAACTCTCAAACGTATTAATAAGTATATCCAACACAAAGTGAGGTAAAAGTTAGAATATTTTGGGAAAATTCCAACACGTAATCCCATGAAGTGTTGGGGATGTGAGGGATATCACATTTACAAGTATTGTCCTCACAAATGAGAAAGGATGAGGTATGATCACAAAATTCAAGAAAAATATATAGTAGAATACATGGGAAGAAGAATGCCAAAAATTTGTGTAGCCTTGGATGACATGTGGGTATATTGCTAGACCAACAAGACTAAAATGGAGGGTATGATTGATAACCATCCCATATTTATTTTTATTGATTATGGAAGTATTCATGGATACATTGATCCTAATCTGGTTGAAATATTTAATTTTAAGAGATGTTAGCATGAAAATTCTTGGGTAGTTTAACTAATCATTGGATCCGAGAGAATAATCTAGAAGCTTGTTAGCGATTCCAAATGGACATGAAGGGAATTAGAACTAAACCATATTTGAACAGCATGCCACTTGATTCATATGAATTCTCAATTGGTATGGATTGGTTAGACTAGCATCATGTTTTCCTATATTGCTACAACAAGGCTTCAAAATACATTTGTGATGAAGGCTTAACTTGAGAATATTTCAAGGTATTCCAAGGACATTATCAATCAAAGAAATTTGATCCTTACAGATGAAAATAAGTTTCAAGAAAATATTCCAAATATATGCAACTCATATGGAAGAGGTGAGTAAAAATAAGGTTTGAAATCTTGAGGGCTATGTTGCCTTGATGGAATTTGAAGATGTGCTTATTGATATACCAAGTTTGCAGCTAAAAAGAGACATTACCTTCTCTATTGATTTGATTCCTAGAGCCTCTCCATTGTCTAAGACTCCTCTTAAGATGAACATATGAAAGTTGAAAGAGTTACAAATGTAACTAGAAGAACCCTTGAAAAAGGGGTACATATAGACAAGTGTCTCATCTTGGGGTACACAAGTCCTCTTTGTGAAGAAGGAGCTAACCTTTATGCCACACACTAATATTTCATATAGAAAGAAGGATAACATATATAAAAAGTATCATTTACTAGAAATTTGTCATCCCTTTTATTAGATGAAGAGAGAAAGAATATTTTCCAAGATAGACCTGAAGTTATCATATCACCAAGTAAGAATCAAAATAAAATACATATGCAAGATAGAATTTAGGAAAAGGTATGGCCATTATGATTTTTAACAATGAATTTTGGATTATAAAATGCACCACTTGTTTTTTTGTTCTAATGAATGCAATGTTCAAAGTGTATGTGGAAATGTTTCTTATTATTTCCTTTCATGATAATCTTATTTCACTGAGAGGTTCATTCTACAGCTTATTAAGAAGGGGATGTGTGATTTTGTTCATGCTCAACATGAAATTGGCACATTTTAATTCTAAAATAAAAATAAATTGTTCCCTAAATAGAAAATCATTGTTAGCTATAAGAAGAAAACAAAAACAGATATGTATGTTTATATAGTTTTAATTAAAAACATTATAAAACAAAAAAATCCCAACCTCACTATAGTTAATCGATCTGTAATTGATATTCCAACCTGTTGACGAGGAAAATTGTCCGGCGAACAGCAAGGGATCTCCCTGGTAAAAATTCCCGATTAGACTCTGAGCCGTTTGTGATAGCGATCTCGTCTGGGGTGTGGGTCTGGCTACGGCTGAATACTCCTTCTCTTGGACACAAATGAGCCCTCCAGAGTTATAGACATACAATTATCGAATGATACAAGATGAAATATCGATGATTGTCAATGAGCATAAAACACTACAAATAGAAAGATAAAAAGAAACACGCAGCCCAAGGAGATGTTATTAGCATCATATCATTAGGGTCGTGTTCGTAAAAGCTGTTCGAACCATAGAAGAAATAGTTCTACCTAGAAAGAACAACCTATACTTACTTGGGTGTTTTCGTGAATAAGATAGATGTCAATAATGAAGTTACAAACATCTCTTAAAGTAAACAACATACCATCATTAACACATTCAGTGAGCTAAAATGCATGAAGAGTATAAGTAGAAAACACAGATCAATTAATCATAAGATATCAGACATATAAGAAAAATATTCATAGTATTAACACATCGAGTCTAATCGGATCCAAAAGTGGAATTTAAACAAATTCTTGTATTCATTTCAAAAGGGTTGTTCAATGCTTTACAACTCTCCTATCTCCTTTGGAGTCCAAAAAAAATATCCTTTACAAGTACCCCGAAGGGAGTACATATATGACAAAAATGACCCTTGGGTGCCTTGACTTTTTGCCTTCCTACCTGTTGGTATGCTTTGTGACCTGAAGGAAAAAGTGACCTGCGACCTTGTGCTTGACTACGACCTGCGACTTGTTCGTGGATGATGCGATTTGCGACCCCTCCTGAAGGCTGTGACTTGACCTGATCATGGGAGCATGTACTTTATTGCGAGTTCGGGAACATCTACCTGCTGCTCTTTAAGGAAATTTTTCCATGCTTGATAATTTGCAGCAACTAGGGAGATCAGAGGAGTATCTTCCCTTAACCTGTGCAGGCATTCTAAGGCATTTAGGATCAGAATTTCTCTCTTGATCGTGACTTGGTTAGATAAGGTAGCTAGTTTGGTGTAAATCCAAATTGGTGTCATGATGAATTTAACCAAATTCTCCTGCGATGCCGGAAGATCAGGTGTAGCGGCGACTTGTCTAATAGGTTGGAGAAATGCCTGAATGTCTTGATTTACCTGTTCCCGTGTCTTTTCTTCACCCAGTGTACCTAGAGAAGGAATATGGTGTAGTTTAGCCATCGAGTCAATGCCGTTGATCAAATGCTCATAGGTGGTCATCACCTTCTCTAGGTCTTTGAATAACTTCTCCTTAGATTGCACCTTCATGCAAATTTGGACCTTGTCGTTCTGAGTGCGAATCCAATCTTTTCGAGGAAAAATTTCTGGAGCCTGTGGATATCTATTTTTCCATTCTAGCATTGTATCCAAGGTTATGGAGGCTTCCTTCATTTGCTCATTCCTTTTCTTGGTCTTTGCTTGAGCTCTCAATAGAGGTGCAACTGTTTGCTTTATGGTAAACATTTCCTCATATACTTTCCTCATGGTGGCTTCCAGTGTCCCCAACTCTCTTTGAACGGTGAGTGGTACTTCGTTAATAAGGGTGTCCCTATCCTGAAGTTGTTGGACTTCTTCCCTTAGTGCCCTTTTTTCTTGCTCCGATCTAGCTGCCCTTTGTTCGGAGTCTTGTAATCTATTTTGTAGGGAGAGAATTTCCCTACTTATCTGGCTCATGTTTTCTTTTGTGGCTGCAGTGAAATCAGCGCCAGTTAATTCTATCATTACTGGATTGGTCGTGGTGTCCAGGACTATATCCTTTTCTGTTGTGGCTGTGTATGGTGTGGCAGGGTTTTGTGCTAAGCATCTCCTCTTTTCCTACCTGATTTTGAATGTGAACTGGTCATAAGTGAGTCTCGTCAGATTGAACACTTCTTCCTCCTGATCTTCAGAGTTACGTGGTTCTGAGAGCACAAAACATGTATTGATTTCAGGAACTTCGATGACTGACAGCTCCATATGTACCCCTGTTATTGGAGGAGGTGTCTTACTGCCCTCGGTGTCTTTGGAATAATTTTATTTCTACCTTCCATCTTCTTCCTCTTTTCTCTTTTGCTGTGCTTCTTCTTCCAATAGCCGCTCTTCCTCTGCCTTATCTTGTTCTTCCTTTTGTCTGCACTCATCTTCTGCATTATCTAGTTCCATCTTGAGCTAACGCTCAACCTCCACTTTTCTTTCCTCTTCTTCCTTCCTTTTTTTTTCAGCTTCCACCTTATCTAATTCTAGCTTGAGCTGACGCTCAGCTTCTGCTTTCACCTCCTCCTCTTCCTTTATTTTGCGGGCGTCTTCCACCTGCTTCTTCCTCTGTTCTGCCTTTAGGTGTTTTTTACATTTATCCTCCTCCTCTTTTGCTCTCTTTTAAGCTTCTCGTAGAGCTTTTGCTTCCTTTTCTTTCTGTTGGGCAGAAGAGCTATGGCATGTTTTAGTTCGGGGCTTCTTGGCCTGGGAAGACAAGGTTCCTCCTAGTTCGTGGATTCTCTCTTCCAAATTTTGATCATCTTGGTCCTCCTAATTAGTCAATGCCTCTGGGTTGATTTCCCTGTCCTTATTGAACCAGTTTCTTACCCCATCTCAGTTGGGCATTCAGTATTTTGGTAGCTCCATTTAAATTTCGCCCGTTTGCAATGGGCAGGGACTATCCTCTCAGGATCGTACGTCCAGTGATGTAAAGGCAGTAGGAAGAATCCTCTGATTTTCTTAGCTTTTGCCTCTACTTCTCTGAAATCCTTGACTGTATAAGCGCCGATAGTAAGTAGCAGTGTGGGCCATGGTTTCTTCTTACCTTTAGTAAGAACCTTCGAGAAGCCAAATGTCATCTGATAACATGTTTCCTGAAGTAGCATTCTGTCAGTGACGAATCGGGGCATTGCATGGGGAGCCTTGAATGAACCAAAGACTCGGATGAAGGTGCCTTCTACAAATGGAAACCAATGCGCCACCTTGGTTATCGTTTCCATGGCTCACTAGGACATGCATGGGGTATCCTTTCCAAACAGTTTCACGTAGACTGCAGGGATGAAAATGTGTGCAATCGGCTCTATATCATGCTTATATTTGGAGTCCCAGAATACCTGCAATTCCTTTTGGATTCAGTGTGTGCGCTCTTGATCCCAGTTGTGAGCCCATCCCTCAAAATGGCACCCAGAACAAACTGCATCCAATAGATAGGGGGCCATGTAAAATTCAAACGAGTATCCCTCCTCGGGTGTTAGTGCTACAGATATGTTTTTTTTTAGGGCTGCTATCAATAAGCTAGCCCAATTGTCTGTCAAAAAAATAAGCTAGCCCAATTGAAGCGGGTGCCATGTACAGTAATAAAGTACATAAGAGATACCCAAGAGCTACTGAAAGTGGTGGCATCGGGACCACCATACATTCTACACATCATAGCTGCTATGAGCTTATAGACATTCCTGAGGCCTGCTACTTGATACTCCTGGTCCTTCTTGACTTTGAACTTCTCTAGTTCTTCTCACCATCCTCTTAGGGTGTCGGATATGGGAACTGCATGGGTAGTGGCTCATTCTTCTTTGAATGTTTGCTCCCAGGCCAGAAGTACATAATAGAACTCCGCATCCTGGCCTTTTAAATTTTCAAATGCTTTCCCCTCGTGATCCTGAATCACCCAAATACTGGGGTCAACTGTTTGTAAGATCCATGCGATAATTTCAACGCATGGGAATATAGATGGGTGGGCCCCTGCATAGTGAAACTTTGACCTCTTAACTTGCACATATACCTACCGGTCTCAGAGGTCCTCTGGAAACTCAGGTTGTGCAAACTCTTGGTATACTTGATACCAACTCATGCTTTCTCCTTTGCTGAATATACATGCGGTGTCCCCATAGATAGGAGGAGGAGACATAGGTATTTCGCCTTCCGAGATATCTATCTCTGGACTCTTTATTTTCCTATGAACTGATGGAGGTCCCATGTCACTTGAGGCTGAAGAGATGGAGACGCACTCTAGTTCTGCTTCGAGGTTCCCTGGCATGTTCATAAAACAGTCCCAGCATAAGACAGATGCCATATTAATGAATGCTTAATACTTCTTTTAACTCTACCTAATTAATGTCAAGGAAGGGGTGAACCCGTGACCTAGTGACCCATTCCCTAGATCGCTTAGTCGCACTGGTTTAAAACTTCAGAGGAAGCAACCCTACGACTTGGCGACTTACTACTAGGTCGCGAGGTCGCTGAGTCGCACAGGTTTAAGAATTCATGAAGACGCGACCTTGCGACTTAGCGACTTGCGACCGGGTCACCGAGTCGCTAAGTCGCAAGGTCGCGATACTTCAATTTTTGAGCGATGCGTGACTTGGTGACTTAGAAAATAGGGACCGAGGTCGTTGGGTCATAGGGGTTGCAAGGTCGCGGGTCGGAGGTCGCACTAGGGCTGGGCGGATGATTTTTAACGGCGACGCAGTATTTTACCCATCTTTAACTTAAGGAAATAGAGGAAAATAGGTAGGAGAAGTGATATATTGAAGAAGAAACAATCATTTGAGGAAGAGACTGACATAGGGGAGGTTGGTTGGCTTCATCTACAGGTTTTGAATAAGATTAATAGGGTTCAAAAACTCAGAGAAGAATGTAGGTTCTAAGAGGGTATCAATAGAGGATAGCTGGTGGATTAAAAGGGCTAAAATAAGGGGGTAGGGGGGAACAAATAGAAAATAAGGAAACATTAGGAGGATTAGGCAACTTACCTGAGAAAATCGCACTCCAGTTGGCTTGTCAGAAGCATTTTTTCTCTCCGTCGCGTAGGTGAAATGCGACCTATGCGACCCTTTTATATATAAAGAGGTCATGCATGTGGGCAACAAATGATGTTGATGGGTCACAATAAAACCACGTTGATGATATGTGTGACCCCGTGACGCTGCGACCTTGCGACCCGGGGGTCACGGGGTCGTAGGGTCGCTAGGTCGCAATTGTTTAAATTTGATTGCGATATGCGACTTAGAGACTTGGCGATCTGATAGGTCGCTTATTGGAGAAAATGACCTATTCTGCGACCTAGTGACCTAATGCTTTTGAAATATCAAACTTCAGTCTTGACTCCAAATTTCAATGCATCAGGGGCTCAAAAAATTAAAAAAGGGGGAAATTTTGGAGGTTGTTGTACCAGCTACAACAAATAGAAATTCATTGGTAGGGTCCAGAATCTCTACAGGTGCTTCATCAAAAAAGGGGGGGCATGTGGTTTTAGTGTGCTGTTCCTTCCACCTTGTGGGTCCCACAAACTTTCGTCTCTGAGCCTTGTGCGTTTTCTCCTTCCATCTGCCTGCCCTTGGGTGCTAGTTCACCATTTTTACTTTTGAAGACCGGACAGGAAAGTTCTGAGTAACCTCAGGGATTTCCAGGATCCAGTATATTTTATTTAGTCCTCATTGTGTTGCCCCACTTCTAGCGAACCTGATGGTCGCGGCGGAGTCACTGCCAAGGAGTCTCGGACGTTGCTCCACTGCCAGCGATCCTGGTCAGTACCCCGGCGGAGTCATCATATCGCCTCTCTGCACAGGAAGCATTGCTCAATCCTTTAACCTTTATTCATGTGCTAAATGCACTTATTTAAATGTGCTCAAGGCACTTATTTAATGTGGCGTTAGTCGCCTGGGCGGATGAGGGATCCCGACTTATTTTGTTTGCGAGAGAGGTTGTTCCTGGTCTATACGGGGACTTTTGGGTTTTTCTCGGATATCCTTTCATCACCTGAGGCTAGTTCCTTCCTTTTCCAATCTATTAATCAATTCAACCGAAACATTTCTTTCACACAATGGTCCCTTGAGCCAGCATACTGGGCAAGCTACTGCGTTTTGGTTTGAGGGACCTTAGTCATGTTCTCACCACTGGGTGTCAGTCTCAAGTAAGCTTGGGCCATATTTGCATTCTAGGGGAGATTATACACTAGCACAGATTCCAACTCAGTATGCCACTTGAGTAACTTCTATATCCCCTTTCAAAATTTGGATGCTAAAGAAAATAAAAGGTTAATGGGAGCCTATGTGAAACAAGTGATTTATTGAAAACAAGAAAGGCCAAGAACGACAAAAACAAGAAAAAATATGGTACAGGGTGTGGTGACGGCCCCTAGGGTCTGTCAGGTGAAATAGTGCTTAAGGTCATGTCCATTCACAGGGAGGACCTCAATCCTCCATTCAAGATTTTGTAACCTATAAGTGTGGGAACCGACCTTCTCTCTGATCTGGAAAGGGCCTATCCATAATGCCTGGAACTTGGAGTGTTTCCCTTTATCTTCATGAAATTTATCCCATTTGAGGACAAGATCACCCACTTCGAAAACCTTTTTCCTGACTGACTTCTTTTCAAACCATCGTTTTATCCGACTCTGGTGGATGGCAAATTTTTCCTGAGTTTTTTTCCTTTCCTCCTCAAGTTTCAACAGTGTGTCTATTCGAGCTTGTAAAGCAGGGCAAGGAGTGCCATAAGTCTCTTGAGATAATCAGAGGGTCAGGAGAGACAAGTTGGGAGGAAGGATAGCCTCTTTTCCGTATACGTGGAAGAATGGGGAGGTGCCTAGGGACGGTTTGGGTATAACTCTATCTTCCCAGAGGGCGTTGTGGAGTGTGCTATGCCAATTTCATTGTTGGGACAACAGAGTCTTTTTGATGATACAGATTAGGTTCTTTTTGGTTGACTCGGCTAACCCGTTTCCTTGAGGGTAATAGTTGGCAGAGTGTTTAAGCATGATACCATTTTGTAGAGAAAAATCATATAATTTCAACAATGAGAAATATGTTGCATTATCAAAAACAAGGGAGGTTGGAACACCAAACCTGATCATGATGCATTGGGTGATGAAGGCTATTACCTCTTGATCATTAACTTGACGTAACGGTACCGCTTCAACCCACCTTGTGAAGTAGTTCGTGGCGGTGAGGATGTACCTATGTTTCTTGGAAGAGTGTGGCAGGATTTCCCCAATCACGTCCAGCCCCCATTGTTGAAACGGTTCTTCCACTGCAAAAAACTGTAACGGGGCCGAAGGCCGTATATATCTATTTGCAAACTTTTGGCACTGTTGGCATTTATGGACATATGCGTGTGCATCTTTAAACAAGGTAGGCCAATATAAACTGACACACATGATCTTGTGAGCAGTGGTGACCCCTTCATATTGTCCACCTGTGAGGCCATCGTGAAGTTCTGCCAACACTTTCTGTGCCTCATCCCATTCCAAACAATGCAGCAAGACACCACTGTGATGTTTGCGAAACAACTTACCCTGCACTAGCTGGTAGGATACAGCTTTCAATATCAACGCACGCTTCTGCTTGGTAGTTAAAGTGGGGCACATGGTGTCATGTTTCAGATATTGCAGGAGATCTACGTACAAAGAGGAGGTATCCTGCGGGGTTGTGCTATCATTTTTATACATATCGATTTTGTGTTCCCAATTTTCCTCCTCGCTGCCCCATGAGTCTACTGCCTCTACGACCATACGATACAATCCTTGGCCCCTTACAGTGTGTGATGGCTTGAATTCCAGGTCATACTCTTGGAGGCATGTCATCCAGTTGCCTCGTCTCTCGCCCAGCTCCTGCTATACAAACAGCGAGTGCACAGCTGGGTGAGGTACGAAGACTTTGACATGATTCTTCAAGATATATGGCCTGAAGTGTTTAACCGCCTTGTATACTGCATAAGCTTGTTTGTCAATATCCGAGTAGTTTAGCTCGGCGCCTTGCAACCTAGTACTCATAAATGATACAGGTCGCTCATTGTTGTTGTCATCTTTCTGAGTGAGGACAACTACCAAAGATGAGTCTGAGGCAAAGGTATACAAGATAAAGCCTTTGTTGAAATCCAGACTGTGCAGGGTAGGTGCTTCTGTGATGGCTTGTTTGATGTTGTTGAATGCTTCTTTCTCAGGAGGATGCCGCTTAACATTTGCGTTCTTCTTAATCATGCCTTGCAATGGTTTTACGATTTGGGAAAAATCTGACATAAACTTTCGGACGAATTTGATTTTGTCGAGGAAGGACTGCATAGCTTTTTTACCACTTGGGGGTGGTATCTAAGCGATGAATTTGGCACGATTTGGGTCCACTACTATGTCGTCTCGAGTTATTATGTGCCCTAACAGGTTTCCTTCAGTAACGGCGAAAATGATTTTTTTCAGGTTCAGGGAGATCCCGTACTTCCGACACCTTTCAAGAATCTGCCTGAGGTGGTGTAGTTGGTCAGATCTGCGCTTGGAGAAAACAGTAACGTCATCAAGGTATACTACCACGCTTTTCCCAATGAGTCCCCTAAATTCGATGTCCATAGCTCTTTGTAAGGTGGCGTCGGCATTAATTAGGCCAAAGGGCATGCATCTGAATGCGAAAGTTCCCCATTTAGTTCAGAATGTGTTTTTGAGCCTATTGGGTTCAGCCACTAATACTTGATTATACCCTGAAAACCCATCTAATAGAGATAAAATTTCCGACCTTGATACAGTTTGAAGGATTTTCTCCATAGGAGGGACTGGGTAGTTGTCCTTGTCAAAGGCTTTGTTTAAATTCCGGAAATCTACGCACAGACGGATTTTGTTGGATCTCTTCCGTACAAGGATCAAGTTTGATACCCAGGTCAAATGTCTAACTTTGAAAATTATCCACACATCCAAAAGCTTCTTTAGTTCCTTTTGGATCATTAGTTCTAAGGCGAGGTGTACTTTTCTCAGTTTTTGTTGAAAAGGCTTTACTCCTTCTTTCATGGGTATGACGTGTTGGATGATCTGTGTATCATAAGTTTGAAGCTCATCTTATGTCCAGGCAAACACATCTCGGTACTTCTTGAATAACTTGGTGAATGCTTGTTCCTCCCAAGGGATGCACTCGTTACCCAGGTTGACGAGCTTGGGATCTTTGTTTGCCTGAGGTCAATTTATCAGTGAGCTAACGTGGAACTTTGCACTTTCGTGTTTGGAGGCCCTCGGAAGCGTTTCTGTAGGTCAAACAACTTTTCGTGTGACACAATTCCTTTGGGTATGGGATTTCCTTTTCGCTATTGTAGTTCCTCCTGCAAAACCCGATCATGATCCTCTTCTTCTAAGACTGCGTCTTTGAACACGTCTATATTGATCAGGAAATCCAGTACCTGTGGTCATCATTGAAAATGCGTAAATTAGTGATGTTTTCTGGCACGGATGTCCTGTAAATAACATCAATATAAAATCCATCCCTAAGTGGGGTGAACCTAGCGGTAGTGTTAGCGAGTGTATCGGTTGCTGCATTAGGCATTATAAGTACATATTTAATACCGAAAGCATCAAAAGCATAAATTAAACACCATACCTCTTGCTGATAACCCTTTAGATGTGGAGACAAGCAATGGATGGTATTACGTACATGTCGAGTGATAATCTCAGAATCGCCAATTACCTTTAAACAACGGACTTTTAGGTCTATGGCCTTTTTGAGTCCGAGTAGCAATGCCTCATACTCGGCTGTATTGTTCATGCATTGGAACTCTAATCGGCAGGAAATTAGAAATTTTTTCTTCTCAGGGTCTAGCAAGATGCAGCTAGCGCCAGCCCTGTCTTGGGTTTTGGAACCATCATAGTACAAAGTCCATGTTTCATCTTTTGATTTGGCGAGGCTATCCGAACGCATTGAGGAACTACTTGGAGTAGCAGTCCCTAATAGGTCCTTTGTCGAGGCGGAGGGGTTTTCAGTGGCCAGAAGCAACTCAGAGTGGACGTCTTGAGTGACCGGGGATTGGGGGGTTTGATAGCATCCAAGGATGGATTCTAAGAAACATATACCAAGCTCTTCTTGCGCGAAACTAGCTGGTTCATTAGTTGCATCCAGGTCTATCACAGTATGTTTCATGTATGGTTCACTCTCCACTAGGATTTGGTTATTCCTGCCTTTGTACGGGAGCCAAAGGTGGGACCAATCAGTGGTGAAGTATCCCTGGAGCTTACTAGACGATTACTATGTCGATGCACTGATGCAATCTAGAGTCGGAGGATAGGCGGATGATGACGTTGTTTAATTCGCCTACTGCGGGGTCTTGAGATCTGTCAAGCTGGATGATTCTGGCGTCAATTTTCTCAGGGTGGATGTTTAACTTATTTCACACGAATAAGGGCACAACATTCGTGGATGCACCAGAATCGACTAGGAAATTGTGGAAATTGAAGTTAAAGATCTCGAAGGAGAGGAGGAAAGGTGGCATGGTTCCCCTAGAGTTGGTGTTCATAGCATTCACGATGGATTGGGGACTAGCAGCAGTTTGGGTAGATGTGATGCTTACGGGTTTGGTCATCGGTAGATTGGAAAAGGCTTTCGGAATGAGATCTCATTGATTAGCAATGCGAGCGAGCTCATAGAGAGAGATATTGGCCCGGGTCTTCTTCATATCCTCAATAGTGTTATACCCATAATCTATGTGTGAGGCAGGCTCGATGGTGTTTTTAGGGGAAACTAATGAAGATTTATCCTTGGGACCCTCTCAGGGAGTAGTTGGACTAAATTTTTCAGGAGTTTTGTTTTGGTTTTTTGAGTTTTGGGGCAAAATTTTCCTTAAGAAAGCTTTTATTTTCTCTTCGAAGGATTTCTCAGGCACTGGGCCTTTACTCCTCAAGCCATAGTTTCGAGGAAGTTTAGATTTAGGTTTGTCAGCTAGTTTATCCCAGTTATGGAAGGGGAAGACTCTCCGCGGATGACCTCGAAAGCGAGGACAGTGGAGCCCATATCTTCATCTAGGGGGGGAACTTCTTTATTGTCTGAAATAGCCTCCTCTTCCAGATCCCTGGGGGTTTTATCTTCTAAAAGTTGGTTCACCACAACAGTCATGCTATTAATCCATTGGGGGCAAGTTTTCTCTGAGTGAGAGGCTTGATGAAAGGAACAAAATTTTTCCTTGCTGATTTCTTCAACGTTGAGACCAGCACTTAAGCTAGACGAGGGCCGATTCACAGCAGAGATATTCTTTCTGAAGAAATTTTTTTGTGTTTTAGTAGCTGGGGTAGAGTCATTTTTTTTCCTTTTCAGGTCGAAGCATTCGTTAGTTAGTAACTTGAGGGATTTTTAATACTTTCAAAATCAAAGGGGTCCTTATCTTTGTCCCCGAATTTATGACCTGAGGATTGGGCTCTCTTCGTGGTTGTTTTTTGATCATCCCGCCCTTCGTGGTCAATGGCACCTATGGACAACATGTCCTTTTCGACAGCAAGGGCGATGGTGTAATTTGCTGCTAGGGTAGGCCTGGCCTCACATTTCACAAACATGGCGATATCTCGTGGGAGGGCTCTAGTGTAGTAGTCAATGGTAATGGAATCATCTAAGGCCATGTTTGGAGGAAATTTATTCAATATAGTGGAAAAACATTGATTGAAGTCCTTGACCTTCTCCTTCTTCTGACATTTCAGCGTACTGAGCTCTGTGAGTAGCATCGAGGGGGTTTTATCTTCTGATAATTTTTGTAGGAAGGTACGACAGAAGTGCTCCCACGAAGGGATGGAAGCAACAGGGAGTAGTCGATACCATGTTGTAGCTTTATTTTCTAGAGTGAAAGAGCCGACATGCTACGTCGTCAAACTGCACTCTCGTCATCTGTAGAGATAGGTAGAAGTTGCTAATGTGGTCTTCGGTCAAAGTACCTTTCTCAGGGTCGAACTTAGGGAGATGCTTTTCAGGATGGCAAGGCATGTCATGGAGGGGACCTTGGATACCTAAGGGGGACTGAGCCATCCAAGAAAAAGGTTTTACACGTCTGGCCCGTTGGTGGCGTGGTATGTATACATGTCCCCTCTCAATTTCGGATTCGCTACCCATGCCGAACCTTGAGGCCTCGCCCTCATGGTGGGACTGCATGTCTTGGTTTTCTCTGCGGTTTCATGTATCTTTGATTTTTCTCTAGTTGTAAAGAAAAGGACACCTGTTCTGGTTTTGGTGGGGCTGATGGTCAAAATTTCGGTCTCGCCCATGGCCTCTGTCTCCCCTACCTCTGTTACCCCGGACTCTCCGGGCTCCTCCCTCCAGTGGGTTGTTGGCTTGATTGTTATCATGCAAAGTCTGGTTAGGTTGGGGGCCAGTTTTGGGTGGAGGTTCAGTGATTCTAGGACCGTCTCCTTCTGCCCCCCCTAGGGCTGTCTGGGGGTGCTTCAAAATTTCACTCAAATGCGTCTACGTAATCTTCGATCATAAGACCCACAAGTTGAGGAAGGGAGTTGACAAGGGTTCCTTGGCATGTATGGTTAGCTACGGGAGTTCTAGGATTTACCAAGGAACTAGCAACCGGGGCTCACTATAAACCCTTGACAAGGTCGCAGGTGATAGGGCGCAGGGCCCTTAGCTAGGCCAAAGTAACCTCATAGAAAGGGGGTTCCTCCTCTTGGGAGTTTTCCAAAGGGGGAGGACCGGTATTTTCATGCATGGTCTCCCCTTGGGGAGTTTGTAGCGGGATGTTACTTGTGTGCTGGGAGCTTGCCATTCAGGCCCTCCTTCTAGCGCCAAATCTGTTGACGAGGAAAATTGTCCGGACAACAGCAAGGGATTTCCCCGGTAAAAAGTCTCGATTAGACTTTGAACCGTTTATGATAGGGATCCTATCCGGGGTGTGGGTCCGGCTACTGTTGAATACTCCTTCTCTTGAACACAAATGAGCCCTACAGAGTTATAGACATACAATTATCGGATGATACAAGATGAAATATTGATGATTGTCAATGAGAATAAAACACTACAAATAACAAGATAAAAAGAAACATGCAGCCGAAGGAGATGTTGTTAGCAGCATATCATTAGGGTCATGTTCGTAAAGCTGTTCGGACCATAGAAGAAACAGTTCTACCTGGAAAGAACAACCTATACTTACTTGGGCGTTTTTGTGAATAAGATAGATGTCAATACTAAAGTTACAAACATCTCTTAAAGTAAACAAAATACCATCATTAACACATTCAATGAGTTGAAATTCATGAAGAGTATAAGCAGAAAACACAGATCAATTAATCATAAGATATCAGACATATAAGAAAAATATTCATAATATTAACACATCAAGTCTCATCGCATCCAAATGTGGATTTAAAAAACATTCTTTTATTCATTTCAAAAGGGCTATTCAATGCTTTACAACTCTCCTATCTCCTTTGGAGTCCAAAAAAAAAGATCCTTTACAAGTCCCCCGAAGGGAGTATATATATGACAAAAATGACCCTTGGGTGTCTTGACTTTTCGCCTTCCCGCCTGTTGGTATGCTTTGCGACCTGAAGGAAAAAGCGACCTGCGACCTTGTGCTTGATTGTGACCTGTGACTTGTTCATGGATGATGCGACCTGCGACCCCTCCTGAAGGCTATGACTTAACCTGATCATGGGAGAATGTGCGTGATTGCGAGGTTGGGAACATCTACTTTCTTCTCTTTAATGAAATTATGCCATGCTTGATAATCTACAACAACTGGGGAGATCAGAGGAGTATCTTCCCTTAAACTGTGCAGGCATTTTAAGGTGTTTGGGATTAGAGTTTCTCTCTTGATCGTGACTTGGTTAGATAAGGAAGCCAGTTTGGTGTAAATCCAAACTGGTGTCACGATGAATTTAACCAAATTCTCTTGCGATGCCGGAAGATCAGGTGTAGCAGTGGCTTGTCTAATAGGTTGCAAAAATGCATGAATGTCTTGATTTACCTGTTCCCATGTATTTTCTTCGCCCAGTGTACCTAGAGAAGGAATATGGTGTAGTTCAGCCATCAAGTCAATGTTGCTAATCAAATGCTCATAGGCGGTCATCACCTTCTCTAAGTCTTTGAATAACTTCTACTTGGATTTCACCTTCATGCTTATTTGGACCTTGTTGTTCTGAGTGCGAATCCAATATTTTCTAGGAAAATTTTCTGGAGCCTGCGGATATTTGTTTTTCCATTCTAGTATTATATCCAAGGATGTGGAGGCTTCCTTCAATTGCTCGTTCCTTTTCTTGGTCTCTGCTTGAGCTCTCAGTAGAGGTGCAACTGTTTTCTTTATGGTAAACATTTCCTCATATACTTGCCTCATGGTGGCCTCCAGTGTCACCAACTCTCTTTGAACGGTGAGTGGTACTTCGTTAATAAGGGTTTCCCTATCCTGAAGCTGTTGGACTTCTTCCCTTAGTGCCCTTTTTTCTTTCTCCGATCTAGCTGCCCTTTGTTCGGAGTCTTGTAATCTATTTTGTAGGGAGAGAATTTCCCTACTCATCCAGCTCACATTTTATTCTGTGGCTGCAGCGAAAGTAGTGCCAGTTGATGCTATCATTACTGGATTGGTCCTGGTGTCCAGCACTATATATGTTGTAGTTGTGAATGGTGCAGCAGGATTCCGTGCTAAGCATATCCTCTTTTCCTGATTTATTTTGATTGTGAACTGGTCATAAGTGAGTCTTGTCAGATTGAACACTTCTTCCTCCTGCTCTTCGGAGGTACCCAGTTCTGAGAGCGCAAAACATGTATTGATTGTAGGAACTTCGATGGCCAACAACTCCATCTGTACCCTTGTTATTGGAGGAGGTGTCTTACTGCCCTCGGTGTCTTTAGAAGAATTTTCTTTCGACCTTCGATCTTCTTCCTCTTTTCTCTTTTGCTCTACTTCTTCTTCCAATAGCCACTCTGCCTCTGCCTTATCCTATTCTTCCTTTTGTCTGCGTGCAGCTTCTGCCTTATCTAGTTCCATCTTGAGCTGACACTTAGCCTCTTCTTTTGTTTCCACTTCTTCCTTCCTTTTGCATTCAGCTTCCACCTTATCTAATTCTATCTTGAGCTGACGATCAGCTTATGCTTTCGCCTCCTCCTCTTCCTTTCTTTTGTGGGTGTATTCCACCTGCTTCTTCCTCTATTCTTCCTTTAGGTGTTTTTTATGTTTATCCTCCTCATATTTTTCTCTCTTTTTAGCTTCTTGTTGAGCTTTTGCTTCCTTTTATTTCTGTTGGGCAAAGGATCTATGGCCTGTGTTATTTGGGGGATTCTTGGCCTGGGAAGACGAGGCTCCTCCTAATCCGTGGATTCTCTCTTCCAAATTTTGATCATCATGGTCCTCCTGATCGGTCAATGCCTCTGGGGTGATTTCCCTGTCCTTATTGTACCAGTTTCTTACCCCATCTTCAGCTGGGCATTTAGTGTGTTGGTAGCTCCATTTAAATTTCGCCCATTTGCAATGGGCAGGGACTATCCTCTCAGGATCATACGTCCGATGATCTAAAGGTGGCAGGAAGAATCCTCTGATTTTCTCAGCTTCCACCTCTACTTCTCTAAAATCCTTGAATATATAAGCGCCGATAGTGAGCAGCAGTGTGAGCCATGGCTTCTTCTTACCTTTAGTAAGAACCTTCGAGAAGCCGGATGTCATCTGATAACATGTTTCCTGAAGTAGCATTCTGTAAGTGACGAATCGGAGCATTGCAAGGGGAGCCTTGAATGAACCAAAGACTCGGATGAAGGTGCCTTCTGCAAACAAAAACCAATGCACCACCTTGGTTATCGTTTCCATGGCTCGCTAGGACATGCATGGGGTATCCTTACCGAATAGTTTCCTGTGGAGTGCAGGGATGAAATAGTGTGTGATCGGCTCTATATCCTGCTTATATTTGGAGTCCCAGAATACCTGCAATTCCTTATGGATTAGGCGTGCGCGCTCCTGATCCTAGTTGTGAGCCCATCCCTCAAAATGGCACTTGGATCAAACTGCATTCAATAGATAGGGGCCATGTAAAATTTGGACGAGTATCCCTCCTCGGGTGCTAGTGCTGCAGATATGTTTGTTTTGAGGGCTGTTATCAATAAGCTGGCCCAATTGAAGAAGGTGCCATGTACGGTAATAAAGTACATAAGAGATACCAAAGAGCCACCGAAAGTGGTGGCATCGGGACGACCATACATTCTACACAGCATAGCTACTACGAGCTTATAGACCTTCCTGAGGCCTGCTACTTCATACTCCTGGTCCTTCTTGACTTTGAACTTCTCTGGTTCTTCCCACCATCCTCTCAGGGTGTCGGATATGGGAACTACATGGATAGCGGCCCATTCTTCTGTGAATGTTTGCTCCCAGGTCGAAAGTGCATAATACAACTCTGCATCCTGGCCTTTTAAATTTTCAAATGCTTTCCCCTCGTGATCTCGAATCACCCAAATCCTGGGTTCGACCCTTTGTAAGATCCATTCGATAATTTCAACGCATGGGAATATAGATGGGTGGGCCCCTGCGTAGTGAAGCTTTGACCTCTTAACTTGCACATATACTTGCCGGTCTGGGAGGTCCTCTGAAAACTCAAGTTGTGCGAACTCTTGGTATACTTGATACCAACTCATTCTTTCTCCTTTGTTGAATATACATGCAGTGTCCCCATAGATAGGGGGAGGAGACATAGGTATTTCACCTTCTGAGATCTTTATCTCTAGACTCTTATTTTTCCTGCGAACTCACGGAGGTCCCATGTCACTTGAGGCTGAAGAGATGGAGAGGCACTCTATTTCTGCTTCGAGGTTCCCTGGCATGTTCATAAAACAGTCTCAAGATAAGAAAAATTCCATAGTAATGAATGCTTAATACTGCTTTTAACTCTGCCCAACTAAGGTCAAGGAAGGGTTGAACCTGTGACCTAGCGACCCATTCCCTGGGTCGCTGAGTCGCGCTAGTTTAAAAATTCAGAGGAAAGTGACCCTGCGACTTGGCGACTTGCGACTAGGTTGCGAGGTCATTGAGTAGCACTGGTTTAAAAATTCATGAAAACGCGACCTTGCGACCTAGCAACTTGCGACCGGGTCGCTGAGTCGTAAGGTCATGATACTTCAGTTTTTGAGAGATACGCAACTTGGAAACTTAGCGACCAGGGACTGAGGTTGCTGGGTCGTAGGGTCGGAGGTCACACTAGGGCTAGGTAGACAATTTTTAACGGCGACGCGATATTTTAGCCATATTTAACTTAAGGCAATAGAGGAAAACAGGGATGAAAGTGATATATTGAAGAAGAAATAGTCATTTGAGGAAGAGACTGACATAGGGGAGGTTGGTTGGCCTCATATATAGGTTTTGAATAAGATTGATAGGGTTTAGAAACTCAGAGAAGAATGTAGGTTCTAAGAGAGTCTCAATAGAGGATAGCTGGTGGCTTAAAAGGGCTTAAATAAGGGGGTAGGCGGCAAAAAATAGAAAAGAAGGAAACAGTAGGAGGATTAGGCAACTTACCCAAGAAAATTGCGCTCCAGTTGGCTTGTCAAAAGCGTTTTTGCTCTCTGTCGCATAGGTAAAATGCGACCTATGTGACCCCTCTATATATAAAGAGGTCGCACGTGTGGGAAATAAATGAGGTCGTTGGGTCACAATAAAACCGTGTTGATGATATGTGCGACCCCGCGACCCTGCGACCTTGGGACCTGGGGGTCGCGGGGTCGCAGGGTTGCTAGGTCGCAATTGTTTAAATTTGAATGTGATATGTGACTTAGCGACTTGGTGACCTGATAGGTCGCAAGTTCGCTAGGTCGCTTATTGGAGAAAATGACCTATTTTGCGACCTAGCGACCTAAGGCTTTTGAAAGATCAAACTTCAGTCTTGACTCCAGATTTCAATGCATCAAGGGCTCAAAAAATTAAAAAAGGGGAAAATTTTGGAGGTTGTTGTAGCGGCTACAACCTTGACTTCAGATTTCAATGCATCAGGGGCTCAAAAATTTTAAAAAGGGGGGAAAATTTTGGATATTGTTGTAGCAGCTACAACAAGAAGTGATGTTCAAATTCCTTCTATTGAATATTTATCGCCATAATTTCTAGATGAGCTCAAGGAAGATACACTTCTTGACAGGAGGACAAGAGCATCTATGTGGGGAAGTGTTGACTATGTTCGAGTTGGGCTCAAAGGCAGTAAGCCAAGAAAGGAAAAGTGGATGGAAGTTGGAAAGGTGAGGGAGTTGTACCCTCATCTACTGAATAGGTAATCAAAGTATTTTGGGGTCCAAAATCTTCCCAATGGGGAGGTGTGATCAGGAGTTCATAAATTTTGCTCAAAATTCAAAATTCTCGAAACTGTGCCGAACCTGAGCGACCGAGTAGATCTCGTCTGCCTGATTCTGGTGCTGAGAAGGGTTCAAAAAACCGATGTCATATGACGGAGATATCATGTTCTGATTGATTTCCCCAACAACTAAATTTTGTGACAAGTTTGATTGGGATGCCCAGTCAGCATAAGGGTGCACATTCAACAAAAAAAAGAATATTCCTAAGAATATTCCTTTTTCTCCGAGCCAGTCAGAGGCTGACAAGTGGTGATATGTGATTCGTTGGATGGTTGTATGAGTTATGTTTTAGTGTCCAATTGGAGGGTGACACATGGCCAGCCCTAAGGCCACCACATGTCCCCTAGATAGTGGAATAAAATTTTGTGGAGGCCGTCAGGTTCGAGCTCGCAACCTATGACAGAAAAACCACCCACCACAACCGTTTGCACAATGTATGAGTCTTAACTAGTAAAGGTCGCATGTAATATTTAATTTTTAACAATGTTCATGTTGGGGCTTGGGACCATCGGTGGTCCAAGTGTTATGATCACATGGTATAAGCCACTCACCACAACAAAAATGGTAAATATGGTAGCCCATAACTCCATCAACTAACCGTCCACAAACTCCACCTCCAACGCTATCACATGCATCTATTGCATTAAAATTCTCCGTGCGGATAAGGCTTGTCCTCCACAGTTTTTACTCCGACTGTTACGGTTAGGCGAGGTTAGTGGGTGTGCATGTGGCCACCCCTACCCTAGAATTAACTTTAATGGTTTTTGCTGGCGGGAATTTAGAGCATGCCCCTAAATTTAAGTGTTTTGGCCTATTATAATTGCAGTTATGTGAAGTTCACCAAACTTAGAGGAGGATTTCTAGGAGTTATTGGGAAAATGACTTGGAGGGTCAATTTTTTCCCAAATGGAGTGAATGAGGAGTCTATCTAGACTCATTAGAGAATTCTGGAGCCATTGGAGTAGAGAAAACAACCATTAGAGGCCTCTAAACACATGTATTTTCAATTTTGAGCATAATGAAAGATGGACATGCCATTGGGAGCTGAACCAATAGATGTAGCCGAGAAGGGGTGAACTACTTCATCATGCCTACTATGTAAATGTTATTTCTGGTTTTATTTCTCTGTTATACATTATTGTTTAGTGTTATTTTCTCTTATTTCATGCTTCTAATTCACAAAAATCTCTTATATTTCATGGGAATAATTCTCAATACTTAAAGGAAACTATGGAGACAATTATTCATATGTTTATTAACTAAAAATATACTTAGCACACCAAACTAATACAGTCCTTTCAAATCACCTAGTCTCTTAGGCTTTACTGTACATCCCATCCTGGGACTACTAGGCCCAACAGAGAGAAATTCACCTCTTGGATTTACCATATATCTCCATTCACCAACAAGGATTCATAGGCCAACACACGCACACAATCTAGCTTTATAGCAACCCATAGTCTGTCTATGGGCTTACTAGGCTAGTGGCTTCACCTTGATCCATAGTCTGGTTCAGGGACCACTAGACCCAGTGTTTGTCATTTCGGAGATCCACCCCACTCAGCTTTGAATCCATCCAAAAATCCATCTCAACTGAAGTATGAGGAATCGATCTCATCAAAGCTATATGGAAATGGAAAGGTTAGGCTGAAAATACTGTCACACCTGGAAAAAACCATGCCAAGACAAAAAAGAACCACATGAAATATCATGCATGCCTTATCTAGCAAGGAAATCACATATGAAAATCAATACGTGTAAAGAATCTCGTTGTAGATTCTTGATTTGATCTTCCTTGCTTTCTTTGTATTTATTACTCCAATGCAAAAGTTCCCCAAGAAAACTCTAAGTGTCCAAGAGTGAGAGTGAGATAGATAGAGAGAGAGATAATAATGAGAGAGCTCCAAAAATGAATTGAAAAAAGGTTCAACCAAAAAAATCTTAGAAAAATCTTACCAACTGATCCTGAGAAGATTCTTTATTAATGATGCCTCTACTTTCTTCATTTTCCATTAACTCTCTTCATTTTCCTCCTCGTATGCAACCTGAGACCTTTCATCTCCCGTTTCTCCTAACTTCCATTATTTTCTTAAATAAAAGTGCCAAAATGCCATTTTTCCTTTCCAAATCCTTTTCCATTGCCTTTTCCAATTTCCTTAGCCATAATAAACCGAAGTGAACACCTGCTAGGGTGTTTTTCCCACCAATCAACTTGGAGTACGTGTCCAATCAACCATGGGAAACATATTACATGGAATTTTCATCAGGGTTTTTACATAAATATCCCCCTTGGGGGAACACCATCCTCAGTGTTCAATGACACCTACAAACCAACAAACTATTTAAAACAAAACATACTGCCTATGGATATTTATAACATATCTCGTTGTAGTATTGACAATGATCATTGCTGAAAACATGACAAAAATGCCATTTACTGGAGATTTATAACACAACTCACTATGATATTTACAATAACAACCACATTTTCTTCAAACAACAAATAATCGTAATGTCTATGGATATTTATAAATATAGGTCAATACAATATTTACAATAATATACACATATAACATATTCATGTTTGCTCAACTAGAAAATAAAAGGATATGATGTCCATATCAACATCAAGGGAATCTAGAGGCTCATGCCTCCACCCTCAAAGTAATACCAGGATTCATCTCCCCTCCAAAAAGTCCAAAATCCACTGCTAAGTCAGATATGAATCCAATGTCCAACGCTATAATCCCGTGCCACTATACCCTCAGTGAAAAATTGTCGACTCATTGTTCCATGTCACACTCCCAAAGTACATCTTATTCCATTTGGAAATTATATGGACCAAAAAATTCCATCCCCGACCTTCCCTTCTCTGCTACACAATCCCTCATGTAATCTGGTAATCCCCTTCCATGCAGTCACTCACCTTCCAAATTCCACGACATCCCCTATCCCGAGAAATCCATCCCTTGGCAAGGCTTCCTCACATAAGAAGATATAAAAACCAAGGCATATACATGCCTCAACCATCATACCAGTTATACCATGCTCATGGAAATCAATGGACACTATTGGGTACCAGTGTTCCACAATGGCCCTACTCCTGAAGTGCTTTACCAACATACTGCTGCATGTTCCAATTCCTTTTGTTGACGGTGTTATATCTTGCAGTTGGTTGCAACCATCAAAACTGAGAATTTTCATGCTTCTAGTACCAAGCACATAAATACCATTAGATTCAAAATAAACTGAAATATATTCAAATAATACCTCATTGGTATCTGGTCCATAAGGTACACTTGCACTTCTATTCACTTCCTATCATAACAATTAAAACTAGTTGTTTGGTCAAAACATCATGTATAAGCATATCACATTTGGTTAGCTCAAAATGAAACCATCAAAAATTAAAATCATGAATCACATGAAATCATCATAAACCATAATCATAAATCACATGTAACCACCATAAGTCAGAATCGTAGATCACATGCATTATAGAACTAAAATAAAATACTGATACTCATCCTCCATTGGTCCTTAGTTCTGCCTTTGTTGTTTTTGTACAGACAGTGGATTGGTTTCCACACCCAACAAACACCAGTGAATTCTCTTCAAATATGTACACCTACACATAGTGTACAATACATAAATTCACACATAGTATAAAATATCACACAATACATACACCTACACCGACATACAACATATACACCTACACCCGGTGTACAATACAACACAACACATACACCTACGCCGAAATAAAACACATAAACAATACCTATACATATACAGAGTACAACACAAAGAATACATATGTCACGATACCATGACTACACCTCACACATACAGAGTATTGCATTCCCATAACACCACATGTACAACATACATACTAGTACCATATGCACAACATGTACACAATAACACCTGTACACAACACTACCCGCACAACATGTGCACATCATCACATGTACACGACACCACAAGCACAACATGTACACTGCGCGAAATGTACACTGCACCACCTATAGAATGTGTACACAATAACACACGTACACAACATGAAATGCACGACATGTACATGACACCACATGTACACAATGCCATATGCACAACATGTACACAACACCACCTTCACACAACACCACATGTACATCATGTGCACATCACCACATGCACACAACACCACATGTACAATCACACAGACAACACGATATGTACATAGCACCATATGTATAAAATGAAAAACACACGATATGTACATAGCACTGCATATACAACATGTACATAGTACCATGCATACAGAACACCACATATCCAATATCTGCACAACACCATATGCACATAATAACACATATCCAACATGCACACAATACGATATGTACATAACACCGCATATCCAACATGTACATAACACCATCTATACCTAGCACTGCCTATGCAATATACACACAACACCATGTATACACCATCACGTGTACACAATACTACATATGTTACATGTACACATCACCATTGGTACAATCACTAAATATACAACATGTGCAACATACACACAAAAATAGTAGTACACATCCATAGACCACACACTAAGCCCACATGAAACCTTGCTTCTAGTGTCTTTCCACTAGCCATGTGTATCCTAGCATGCCGCATATCACACTACTTTGACTTCGTAGATGTATCCCTCGACATTACTTGTCCATAACATAAACATAGGAATAGTACAAGCTTATAATATCAATTCATGTGCATATGATACTAACCTCATATAGTTGAAAGAGTTACTCTTCCCACTTGATTCCTCATAAGACCAATAACCTCCTCATCTCATTCACCTGCATGAGAAATCATTCCTCCACGTGAATATTCTTTGATAACCCTATCGTACAGTGACATAGATAGATACATACATACATTTATAATCATTAACATAATACAATCATCATCTTGTTAGACAATGACATACATACACACATATATAAATATAAAAATTAGCATTAAAAAATCATGATCCATGATGACCATGTCATACAAGGCATACATATATACATACATGTGTACATATATAAACACCAAAATAATCATGATTACAACAAAATTTCTGGATATCATAAGGTCCAAGTTAAGAGAACCTCCTTTATTAGTGCACAATGTGCACAACATTGAGAACAACAATTCCTGACATAGCTAAGGCATATAATACCTTAGATCCATTCAATTTACCTTTTATTTTACCTTTATTACGACTGTTCTACCACTATCCATTTACCTCAATGGACCCAACCAATCCAATTGGTTTTCATACTCTTACCTTCATATTCCCTTATACATGCACCAGGCTTCATCCAAGTATTACATAACTTGTTGGGTAGCCCAAAGCTATCTTGAGCTCCATCAACCTTCCTCCTTCCCAATCCAATTCCAAAGACTCAAAACATAAAAGGAAATAAAAGAAACAAACAAGAAGAAAACCTTGAAAACCCATAGAAATACGACACAACGAACAAAGTGGAAAGGCCTTGCACCAGACATAAAAAGAGCTGCAAATCAAGCGCAAAAAAATCATAAAGTACCAAAAGCACAAGATTGGAAAAACACACCATGAATCAATCCCTATGGGTCCCCATTGCTTCCAAGGAAAAGATAAAATTGAGCCTTGTCCAAGATTTCATGGTACTCTCTATGCCATGCAATCACCTGCATCATCTCACCATACATACATAAATGTTAGCACATAAATAAATATAACAATATACCAGTTACCTTACCTTATTATGCCAAGCAAATTGCCTTGTGACTGAACACAAATTTCAGCCACATGATCCAAAGATCAAGACAACAGATCTACCAATTTGAAATCCACTTTTACCAAGAATATCAAACATGGCATAATCAACAATTAGCTCACATTCATAAGGCATAATACATACTGCTACAACTATCACCTACTTACACTCAAATAATTATTAGTTATATCAACAAATGTGTTAGCACAACCATCTTAAATCAAGATCATTCCTTCATGAAATCTTACAAAAAAATATACTCATATCATGTAATTAATCAAACATTCAAACAAATTGCAAACATACCATGCTAAATAGATAAACTAGATGACATAATCAAACACTTAAAACAATCAAGCACCTGTTGGGTATGTGTTATATTCTTTCCACGACTAGTCACACGCGGGGGTAAGAGGGGTGATAGCCCGTCGTGTCTCGGTAGCGCCTCTATTAAAATTTTTTTTGGTCGGTAATTTCTCATGGGTGGTCAACGCCATTTACGGTTTTGCATGGTTTTGCATACATGGTTTTGGGGTACGATGGTTTTCGGCCCCTGGTATTTTTGTAGATCCGGTCAAGGGAACTACGGTTATGTTCTAATCCAGGGTTAATGGATTGGGGTTTATGTATGCTTCGGCATGTATATATATGTGTTGTAACATTAAAAGGAATATAATGAAAAATCAAGCTGGTCGTCCCGATTTGGGATCCAGGGGAAAATCTCTGTGTTTATCTGTTTTATGTTTTATGCTCTCGCTATTGTTTATTTTCTATTATAAGATTCATGTGTAGATAATTTCTGTTCAGGGTTAAAACCTACATTTGGTATCAGAGCTGTTTCGGCTTCAAGGGGACGCCTTTGCTGCTGAGGGTTTTTTGCTTGGGCCTGAGGTAGACCCTGTTCAGTGGGAGATCTGCGGGATCGATTCTTGCGGTGAAAGAAGATGGCGAGCGGCAGAAAGATAGAGATCGAGAAATTTAATGGTCAGAGTTTTGAGTTGTGGAAGCTCAAGATGGAGGATCTGCTGGTGGATAAAGATCAGTGGATCACGGTAGATCTAGGTACTAAACCAACGGCAATGTCAGATGAAGACTGGAAGAAACTGGATCGGAAGGCCAAGAGCACAATACGGTTGTGTGTGTCAGATTCAGTATTGTTGAATGTATCTGGGGAAGCTACGACGAAGAATTTGTGGGAAAAACTTGGGACTTTGTACCAATCTAAGTCTCTCGTGAATAAGTTGTTCCTGTGGAAAAAGCTGTATAACCTGAGGATGAAGGATGGAGACTCGGTGACAGAGCATCTGAACGCCTTCAATACTGTGGTAAGTCAGCTGTTGTCTGTTGATATTAAAATCTCAGATGAAGATAAGTGCATCAGTTTGTTGTGCTCTCTACTAGACTCGTGGGACAGTCTGGTTATTGCAATAGGTAGCAATACAACTACCTTGAATTTTGATGACATTGTCTCAGCCTTGCTGTCGGAGGAAATGAGACGGAGAAATATGGAGGGTCAGAATGGAGATGCCTTATCTGTACGAGGAAGGTCCCAGAACAGAAACAAGAATAAGGTTTCGAGTTGGAGATCTAAATCTAGAGGGAGATATAAATCTCCTGGAAAGTTTGTAAAGGTGTGTTGGAAATGTAGAAAGGAAGGGCACTACAACAAGGACTGTAGATCTAAAGCTCCCGAGAAAGGAAAGGGATGTGATGATGCTCCTTCTGCAGAGGCAAAAACCACCTCGGATGAAGGTGGGGATGTGTATTTGGCTTCTTCTTCAAATACACATGTAGATCATGAGTCATGGTTGATTGACTCAGGTGCATCCTTTCACTTAACTCCCCATAGGGAGTGGTTCTGCGAGTATGAGAAATATGATGGTGGTGATGTCTTCCTAGGGGATGATAGGAAGGCCAGAATCGTCGGACGTGGAAAGGTCAAGCTGAAGCTGCAAGGTGGAAGGATTAGAACACTTCCTGGTGTTCTGCATATTCCTGCATTGGCCAGAAATATGATTTCTGTAAGCAAGATGGATGATGCAGGTGTAAAAACAGTGTTCGAGAAAGATGCCTGCAAGATGGTTCGAGGAGCACTGGTATTAATGCGGGGAGTTCGGACTGGAACTCTGTACAAGCTACAAGGTAGCACTGTTATTGATGGGTGTAACAGTTCTATGGTTCCTAAAAGTGGAGCAGAAAGCCTAGCTGTCTCTGGAGAAAAGACCATGCTATGGCATCAAAGGCTTGGACATATTGGAGAGAAGGGCCTTCAGATACTACATAGAAATGGTATGGTAGAAGGTATGTCTAATTGCTCTTTGGATTTTGATTTCTGTGATCATTGTGTATATGGGAAGCAGAATTGGGTGAGTTTTCCTTTCGGTGCTAAGAGGGCGAACAAGATATTAGAACTTGTGCACAGTGATGTGTTTGGACCTGTGTCAGTTCCATCACTGGGAAAGTCTGTGTACTATGTTTCATTCATAGATGACTTCTCAAGGAATACATGGATATATTTCTTGAGGAATAAATCTGAAGTATTTGACAGATATAAAGAATTTAAGGCTCTGGTGGAAAACTAGACAGAGAAGAAGATAAAGGTGCCGAGGATAGATAATGGTGGGGAGTTTTGCAAGAAGGAATTTGAAGAGTTCTGTAAGGAGTGTGGTATAGCATGGAAGAAGAATACTCCATACACACCTCAGAAAAATAGAGTTGCAGAAAGAATGAACAGAACACTGATGGAAAAGGCAAGAAGCATGCTCAGTGGTACCAGGTTCGGACAAGAATTCTGGGTAGAGGCAGTGGAGACTGCTTGCTATTTGGTTAACATATCAACTTCATTAGTTTTGGAGGATAAGACTCCACATGAGGTATGGACTGGTAAGAAACCCTCTCTTTCACATCTAAGGGTATTTGGATGTGATGCATATGTACATGTTCCAAATAAGAAAAGGACCAAGTTGGATAATAAATCTGAAAGGTGCATCTTTATTGGGTATAAGGATGGTTTAAAAGGTTACAAGCTTTGGAACTCGGAAACAAGGAAGGTTGTGTATAGCAGAGATGTGGTGTTTAGAGAGGTGAAAGATGTTGTTAAACATGAAGTCATACCAAAGGAACCTGAGAAGATAGAGTTTGAGCTAAAGGAGTATGAATTAGACTCTACAGTAGAAGAAGATTCAGAAGAGGAAGAGCCACAAACTCCAGCTATGAGAAGATCAGTTCGGGAAATAAGCAACCAGAAAGGTATAGTCCATCTACTTTCTGTTCAGGTTTTTCCTTAACTATAACTGATGATGATCCCAGAACTGTCAGGGAGGCAGTAGATTTAGAGGATGGAAAACTAGAAGGAGGCCATGGTTGATGAAATGGCATCCTTGCACAAAAATGAGGCATGGGATCTGGTGCAGTTGTCGGCTGGAAGGAAGCGCATCGAGAGAAAATGGGTGTTTAAGAAGAAGATGAATGTAGAAGGCAAGGTGGAGAAATACAAAGCTCGGTTGGTAGCAAAAGGTTATTCCTAGGTGACAGGAATTGATTTTGGTGATATTTTTTCTCCTGTTGCCAAAGTTACTTCTATTAGATTACTTTTATCTGTTGCTGTTGCATTTGATTTTGAGATAGAACAGATGGATGTGAAGACAACATTTCTTCACGGGGATCTAGAAGAGGAGATATACATGAAACAAATTGAAGGCTTTATGGTGAAGGGTAAGAAATAACTGGTATGCAGGTTGAAGAAGTATTTGTATGGGTTAAAACAATCACCAAGGATGTGGTATCAGAAATTTGATACCTATATACGAGGACTTGGCTTCACCAGAAGCAAGGAGGATCACTATGTTTATTTTAAATTAATTGGTGACTGTGTTATTTATTTGGTCTTGTATCTGGATGATATGTTGTTGATTGGAAATGACAAAGAAATTATCCAAGATTTGAAGACCCAACTTTTCTCCAAATTCGACATGAAGGATCTTGGTGCTGCAAACTACATTTTGGGGATGGAAATTAAGAGATATTGGGAAAAGAGGAAGCTCTAGTTAAACCAGAGGAAGTATGTTGAGACTATATTGTAGAGGTTCAATATGAAGGATAGTAAACCGATGAATGTTCCTATTCCTGTAGGTGTAAATCTGTCTACTGAATAGTGTCCCAAGACACAAGAAGAAGAGGAGGATATGTCCCGTGTTCCATATGCAAGTGCAGTGGGTAGCCTGATGTATGCAATGGTATGTACTAGACCAAACATTGCACATGCAGTGGGAGTATTAAGCAGGTTTATGTCAAACCCAGGGAAGGAGCATTGGACAATAGTGAAGCGGGTTTTCAGATATTTACGTGGCACTAGTGATTATTGTTTGTGCTACCAGGGAAGACCAGGATTGGAAAGAATTTTCGACATTTGTGGTTTTTCTGATGCAGAATGGGCTAGATATCTTGACCAAAGAAGATCTACAAGTGGGTATGTGTTTAGCCTATTTGGAGGCACAATCAATTGTATGAGTAAAAGATAGTTTGTAGTGGCTCTTTCATCTACATAGGCAGAATACATGGTAGCCACTCATGCAAGAAAGGAAGCAGTTTGGTTGCAGAGATTGTGCTCAAGTATGGGGTTGGTACATCAAGCTATAAGGATAGACTGTGATAGCCAAAGTGAAATTTTCTTGGCTAAGAACCCTGCTTATCATTCAAAGACAAAGCACATTGATGTTCAATATCACTTTGTTAGAGATATGGTTGAGGCTAAAAGGGTGTTACTGGTAAAGGTGGACACTTTGAAGAATGTTGTAGATGCATTGATGAAGTCTGTGAGCACTCAGAAGTTCTCTTGGTGTAGAGAAACAATGGGTGTTGAAGAATTGGGCCAATGACTAAGCTCTCCTGTGGCCCCCTGCGGAAAGAAAACAACAAGTGGGAGAATGTTGGGTATGTGTTATATTCTTTCCACGACTAGTCATGCGTGGTCCACGCCCATGGTTTTGTGCATGGTTTTACACATGGTTTTGGGGTATGATGGTTTTTGGCCCCTGTTATTTTTGTAGATCTGGTCAAGGGAACCACGGTTATGTTCTAATCTAGGGTTAATGGATTAGGGTTTATGTATGTTTTGGCATGTATATATATGTTTTGTAACACTAAAGGGAATATAATGAAATATCAAGCTGGTCGTCTCGATTTGGGATCCAGGGGAAAATCTCTATGTTTATCTATTTTATGTTTTATGCTCTCGCTATTGTTTATTTTCTGTTATAAGATTCATGTGTAGATAATTTCTATTCAAGGTTAAAACCTATAGCACCAAGTATATGACATAAGAAAACTTACACCTCAATGAATCTCAGGGGAGGCTATCTTGTCTACACAATCAATCTATATTAGCACAATATAAATTCAAAGTGCCTCAAATTAACATAAATAACATCATGTTATCTATAAAATTAACTAACTAACATATTCACATCATAAACTCATAAACAATTGTCATTCATGCATAAAAATCACATATGCACAGTCAGCCTAGACTAGTACAATACAATATCACAAATATATTGACTCATACATGAACGTAATAACCATAACCATATGCATAATCTAATACAAAGCGATATGATACATATAACATAAATATCTTAATGAAATAACCCTAATCATCAAGGTACTAGCATCTAACAATAACAACCTATATATCATGCTCTTCAACAACATGTAACCTAATAATCAAGCTAACTATCATACAAAAAAAAAAAGTTAACCTATATCATACTGATCAAAAACATATAACGTAACTAGCATAAAAAAACAATTGATATATTTGGATATCAATGGCCACCCACCTATTTCATTTGGACCCGCACCATCAATTCTTGCAGCTTTTCACTTTCAGCACGACTTACTATTTTTAGCAAGTTTTCGAGTCCTGCACTCCCGGAGCCATTTTGGGGCCTTAATGATCTAGGTGAATATTGGTGGCCACCCACCTATTTCATTTGAACCCCCACCATCAGTTATTTCAGTTTTTAAGTTGCAACACAACTTACTATTTTTAGCAATTTTTTAGATCCTGAACTTCTGGAGTGACGTTTTTTTGGAAAAATCGGGAGCAACATGGTTCTATAAACTAATGTTACTCACAAATTTTTTTCTTCTCCTTAGATAGATATTTCTAATGAGCTATTGAGTGCGTCAAACGGAGATCGTATGCCAAAGTTACGTCCCCGAGAAGTTGAAACAACAATTTACCTAAACGGGGCCCATAGTTTTGGCGCTTCATCTCATAGGGTTAGGTTTTTGGACGTTTGGAGTTTTACATTGTTTCTCAATAATAATTAGGCCCTCGAGCCTCATTTTAACATAGTTCAGAGGTCTGTAGCCGCCACATCTCTTCTCAGAGATACACTACCAACACCCTAGCTAGTTTATTTCCATTATGTGTGTAAGCATATTTATGTTATTTTATATTAATGAAATGAAGTGTTATTTCTGCTGCATCCCTGTGTTTATGTATATTTATAAATTTTATTGTGTTCCTAGATAAATCCGGATAAGTGTTATCAGAGTGGTCTACTCTTTCTCTGTTTTTCTTTGCATGTCCCCAACGCGGTCAGGGTATAAGGAGTTAGGGCTCGACCTGGTTGAACCTGTGCAAGATCAGCCTCGTAAACCCTGACGACCTCCCATGACAGAAGAAAAGAAGGAAGAGGGAGAAGGATATCCTATCAAAATATTTCTTGAGGAGGCCCTCAAGAAGCAAAGGAATGCGATGATGGATATCTTTGCATCCAAAAGCCACTCTGGAGGCACCACTCCCCTCAAGGTATAGGTAAACTTTAACATTCTTGTATTTGAAGGCCAGATAGATGCAGACACCATAGATAGATGGTTGAATTTGATGCAAGGGTATTTCTTGGTCCATGATTTCTATGATCGAGAAAATATTATTTTTGCGCTCCTCAAAGCCGCCCCCCATGTCATACACTAGTGGGAAACCTATAGTGAGCAAGAGGATGAAGGGGAACCCTCTCTATTCTTGGCCACACCCACTTATAATTTGTTCTGAGATGAAATCAAGGAGAAATATTACCCCATGGGGAGCTATGAATAGATATACATCCAATGGACCACGCAACGGGAGAAAAGGGATCAAGAGGTGCATGAACTGAAAAATTTGTTCCATACCCCACGCACAAAGTTGGGTATTAAATATTGAGAGAGACATTTGGTGCTCAAGTATCGCGACTGTCTACAAAAACACATTCAGGAGGAAATGTGGGTGAGGGTTCTCCACTGTAATTCCTTGTCGATAGCAGAAGAAAAAATAACCTCATTTCAGCAGAGTTTGCAAAGCGGCTCAGCCTACCGACCATAGCACACTCGTAGCCATATACCATTGGGTGGCTTCAATCAGGGAGGGATCTTAGCATCCGCCAGCAGTGTCGCCTTTCGTATAGTATCAAGCCATTCATAAATGAGGCATTGTGTGATGTTGCTCCCCTTGATGTAGCTGATGTATTATTGGGCCAACCATACTTCTGGAGGTGACATGTTGAGTATGATTCTAGGCCTTGTGCTGTTATTATTACTTTGGGAAATAACTTGTACAGGATACCAGAGGTAGTATTGCCTCCTGTCATCTCTTTGACTACTGCAAAAAAACACAGTAAGATTGTTTCCCAAACCAGGAAATTTATTTTCCTTACAACTCGCTCATAGAGAAAGAAGAATATTATGGCCACAACCTCGACATAGGGCTCCCTTGCACGGCTGCAGCAAATGGACAAAGTCATGGAGGAATATGAGGAAATTTTCTCCTCACTCATAGAGGTTCCTCTACACTGTTAGGACAAGCACTCCATTGATTTGACCCCTGATGCACCGCTGCCTGATGTTTCCATACCTCCTACAAATACGCATACATAATCCACAAATGTACTGTCTGAGGCTGATAAAGAAACCAAATTTACTAAACGCATCTATCATGTCCACCCATAGGTCCATGACATCTTCGAAAAATATAATACCCATTTCAACAGAATTTGCCTCATCTCATGGAGGATCTCAACGAAATGGGGACCATTGCTTCCTAAGGGGGAAGGAATGATCCAGGTGGATATCGGTGGCCACCCACCTATTCCATTTTTACCTGCACCCTGAATTCTTGCATCTTTTCACTTTCAGCACAACTTACTATTTTTAGCAGGTTTTCAGGTCCTGCATTCCTGGAGACATTTTGGGGCCTTAATGATCTAGGTGGATATTGGTGGTCACCCACCTATTCCATTTGAACCCCCACCATCAGTTCTTTCAGTTTTTAAGTTGCAGCACAACTTACTATTTTTAGCAGTTTTTCGGGTCCTGAACTTTTGGAGCCATTTTGAGGCCCTAAACGACATTTTTTCGAAAAACCGGGACAAAAATAGGTATAGGTATCAATGTTTCTCACACAAAAATGTGTACTCCTTTGATATATCTTTCCAATGAGCTATTGAGCACATCAAACGAAGATCGTATGCCAACGTTACATCCCCGAGAAGTTGAAACAACAATTTACCTAAACGGGGCCCATAATTTTGGCACTTCATCTCCTAGGGTTAGGTTTTTGGACGTTTGGAGTTTTCCGTTATTTCTCAATAGTAAATAGGCCCTCGAGCCTCATTGTAACACATTTCAGAGGTCTGTAGTAGCCATATCTCTTCTCAGAGATACATTACCAACACCCTAGCTAGTTTATTTCCATTATGTGTGTAAGCATATTTCTGTTATTTAATATTAATGAAATGAAGCATTATTTCTGCTACATCTCTATGTTTATGTATATTTTTATATTTTATTGTGTTCCTACATAAATCCAGATCAACAATAGAAATGAATACTACCATAGGTAGCTATCATCATGACTATTCGACACATGTACACATAACCACACTAATCAACTAGCATCTATAATGTATGTAACCATAACATCAACAGAATAAAAGAAATACTCATAACCATAATGCATATAACAATCCTTAACCTGCATACCTACATCCCCAACATCCAAACATGTATGAAAATATGCTCTTGTCTCAAAGTCCAATGTTACAACTTCATTTTGATGGTCTGCATCTCTTGATCTGTATTATCCAAAAAATTAGCATCATAACATATCAATATCATCATGATGACCTAATTGCATACAATGACCTTATGAAAAACAACCTTCACCAAACCAATACAAACTTGACCATATGCAACCACTTGACATGTGAAACCAATTGTGAACGACCAATGCATGTCCCACATATAGCATCACATTAGAAAGCATACACGGAAAACACAAAATCATGACCAATATGTAACCTAGCATAAACAATAAATGCATATACCACATGTAGCAACATGTAAGCAAGCGTGCACGAACAATACACAAGCATGAGCAACACATAACTAGTCATACACTCATGACAACATGTTGACAACAACACCATAAACACTTCCATGGCAACACCACTGCCACCATGACCAAGTGACAACATGGATGCAACAAGCACATTTATACCACAAGCATACTAAACACATATGAAATCAACATAAATGCATGATCAACACACTTCCCATCCAGTCTCACAGTTGAACCATGTTCTGATACCACTTTGGGACACCCTCTTCCCACATCTACCCAAGTAATCAGCCAAACGGGCTAAACATGTGATGAGAGGCTACTATATCAATATTCAACCTCCCATATGACCTTAAAGAAGTGGAACCGATGGAAAACACAACTTACAAACCTTGTACAACAACCACAACACCCATAGGATGTAACCCAACCACTTAGGCCTCTTATCCTTGGGTCACACTGACACTTTGACCCCCTTTCAACCATAGCCACAGACATAACATTTCCTTTTAGGGGCTAGGAGGCTATAGCTACAGACATAACACTGCATGCTAGCAGTTAGGGCCTCAAATGCTTAGTTCTGTGCCTGAAGCTCCAGAATTTGAGCTACCTTTTCAAGCCCAGAGCCCATATCATATCCTATAACTTCATGAAAAATTAAGGGATGATAAATAACAATAAGAAAATGATATGGAAACAATCACATCAACAATAAGTCATCTGGACCCCTCCTAGCCCTAACATGCATTTTTTCAAACATGTCACAAACATTGAATCTACAGGCGTAAACAATATATTTAAGAATAGGGGTCTCATACTTATCCGAGAATCACTAAGAAGCATTTCTCTCCTATGTGATAAGATGAAATAAAATATACTTGACCATAGATACATTATGTATTCATTTACAAGTAAAAACACAGATAGAGCCATACATCATCTCTAATAAAATACATGCTTATAACCAACATATTAACAAAAAAAATACAATAGATACAATATCAATAGAATCCATATAATAGACAGTAAATTTGCATACCAATTACCAAAGGAATGAGCTCTTCATTATTGAATGTAAAAACAAACTAGAGACGAGACTTTCACGTTCCACCCGACCATAGATTGGTCGAGCCAAATTTCTCTTCATCCAATCAAATTTGTGCCATATTTCAAGCATGAATGTGGGACTCATAACTAACCAAAAATAACCAAACAAGCATGAATTCTACCAGGTTTCCCCACCTACACCATGAGGAATTTGAGTTCCTCCTAGTCTCTCAGGCTTTACTATAATCCACAGTGTAATCCAAGGATCACTAGGCCCTATACCAAGACCCACTCTCCAAGATTTACCGTACATCCCATCCTGGGACTACTAGGTCCAAGAGAGAGCAATCCACCTCTTGGCTTACTATATATCCCTCCATTCAATGTCAAGGATTCCTAGGCCAATCGAGGCACACAATTTGTCTTTACTGCAACCCACATTCTGACTCAGGGGTTATTAGGCCAGTGGCTTTACCATGAATCAAAATCTGGTTCAGGGACCACTAGGCCATGTGTTTTTCATTTTTGAGTTCCACCCCACTCAACTTCAAATCCATCCGACAATCCATCTCAACCAAAGTGTGAGGAACCCATCTCATCAAAGCTATATGGAAATGGAAAGGCTAGGTTGAAAACACTGTCACACCTAGAAAAACCCATGTCAAGAGAGAAAATAACCACATGAAATACCATGCATGCCAGATATAGAAAATAAATCACTTATGAAAATCAATACCTGCAAAGAAGCCTATTGTAGTTGCTTGATCCCACTCTTACTTTCTTTCTTTGTCTTTCTTGCTCCAATGCCAAAGTGATCCAAGAAAAATTTGTGTCTTCAAGAGTTATAGAGAGAGAGACAGAGAGAATAATGAGAGATCTCCAAAAATGAACTGACAAAAGTTTGAAGCAACAAAATCTTAGAAAAATCTTGTCAACTAATCCTCATAAGCCTTTTTATTAATGAGGCCTCTATTTTCTTCATTTTTCGTTATTTTCCTTCATTTTCCTTCTCACATGCAACCTGTGACCTTTCATCTCCCTTTTCTCCTAATTTTCATTATTTTCATAAATAAATGTGCCAAAATTCCATGTTTCCCTTCAAAATATTTTTCCATTTCCTTTTCCAATTTCCTTAGCCATAATAAAATGAAGTGGACACCCACTAGGATGTTTTTCCCACCATTCATCTTCGAATCTGTGTCCCATCAACCATGGTTATTACTTTAAATTTTATTACATGGAAGTTTCACCAGGGATGTTACATTGTTTTCTTTTCATGCAAAAATGATTTTAAAAGCATGTTTATGTGTTAATGAAATTGACATAATTGGCTAAAAACTCTAAATAGTTCACTTGCAATTTTCACCATAAACTGTCAAGTTTACATATACGTATCAGTTTGGTATCGGAGCTAGATTTATTGGTTGTTTTAAGGGTTTAATTTTATTGTAAATGTTTCTAATGCTTACAAGGTTGAAGCTCAAAAGAGGAGAAGGAAATCTTGTGGTACCAAGTCCTCAAGTTTAGGTCAAGGAAAGAATATTTTCCACAATCTACACCACAAATTTCACCTCAAGTTTCACCAGAAGCCTTGCCAGTCATGGCACATGAAGGAGAGCCTGGAAATATGTCAGAGGATGAGAAGGATTTTAGAAAAGAATTCTTTGAGATGACACAATTGGTGAAAGTTCTCTATGAATAGAGGAATTCAAGGTTGTAACAAGGTGGAAGTTACGATCCTCCAAAGGGAGATGGAGATAAAAATACAAAAGGAAATGGAGGAGATGGAGATAAATCTACATAAGGGAATGGATGGAATGGTGAAAAAAAACCTATAACACCACCTTTCTCTTCACCTCCATCCTCACCCCCTTATTCACCATAATCATCTTCTACATCAACCCCTAAACAAACACCTCCACATTCTCCAAAGGGACATGGTAAAAATCCACTTTTGAAACTTGACATAAATTTTGAATTTACTATGTATAATGGAGAGGTAAATTTTGAGAAACTAGATAATTGGGTTTGTTAGCTTGAACTATATTGTAGGATACAAAGGATCAAGTATGATGAGACCAAGATTCAACTTGCTTGATTAAGTTGGAAAGTGCAACAATCATTTGGTGGGAATGAAAAACTCAAGAGGACATGAAGAAACGTGGTAAAGTTTTATCTTCTTCGAAAAATTTGTTGCTGTATTAAGAATAAAATTTTATACATTAGCATACATGTAGAAATCTACCATGGATTGGCGAAACTTTAGGAAACTAAAGGGTGAAAGTGTGCAGAGTTATACCCAAGAGTTTAGAAGGAGAACATTGATTTTGAGTGTAGATTTATCATCTCAAGAAACTTTACTAAAATAATTTTGAGGTTTGCATAGTTACTTGACACACACTATTATCATGTTTAACCATACAAGTTTAGATGAAGTTTGTGTAAAGGCCACATATCTAGAAGAAATAGGGAAACATGTTTATGAAGAAACAAGTGAGAACACCTTTGAGTCTAATTTTAAGGGAAAAGGAAAGAATAATGATTCCATCAATATGGAGAAAGAAAAAATTACATGCAAACACTATTCCAAAGAGGGCCATGATGAAGATCATTTTTGGAAACTTCGTCCATCGATGAGACCCAAAAATTTTAAAAACAAGGAGAAAGAGAAGATATATTCAACTACACAACATGATTTAGGTTTTGATTCTAAAGATGAAACAAAGATAAAAACCATGGGTTTGAAAGGTAAGGAAATTGCGATTCCTAGTTCTTCAAGTTGTCTCTATGATACTGTTGAGTCCCAAACTTGCATCTTTCCTATACACCTTTCTAGACTTTTTCCATTTACCTGGACCTCCTAAGTCATCAACATCATTGCATATTAATCATAAAAGAGCATTTAAAGTGGTTTTTAACTATGTTTTGTGGATCTCCATTGTTTGAATTAGATTTTTTGCTCATCGAGTGCATAATCTTGTCACTTTCGGCTACTTCAACCCTTTTCGTGTACCATTTTGTTAAAGTCTATATTGCGAGTGTCTTTCAGGAAAATCAAGCCACATGGGCAAGTTGGAAAATGACATGGATATGGACCGAGTCCTATTGATTCGAAACGAATTCACCAAAGAAGGCCGTGGTCAAAGGTAGTGAAGCGGTGGTCAAATCCCTAAGAGTCCTACGGTGACAGTAACTCGTTTTTCACTACGTGAAGACTTGCGGGCGGTTCCTCAAATCTCAGGGGGACATATCAACACCTTTAGAACTCGCTCCATAAGCTTGAATCCAACGGCGCACCCTCCATAGATTTAATCTTCACGACACCATAATGTTAGATTGACGTGTTTGTTCACGTGTCTTTTATCATTGCATTGTAGGAAAGTATTTATGTCATCCCTTCTGTTATAAATAATGCGTTCTCATACTGCATAGTAGCTAGCTTCGTAATGTAATTTTGCCGAAAAGAAAGCCCAATGTGCCAGTGACATTATTTCCTTGTTATAACTACGTTTTGAATACATGAGAAGACTCGTTCATAAGCATAATTCGTGGTTGATAAAGTCAGTTCGAGGATTGTGCAGAGGGCCCCTGCACACGCTGAGGTTTTGTTTATTGCTATATAGTTTCATGCCTTATTTCCTTACGTTCATTATGCCATAGTTATTCACATGTATTTATTACATCTCTTATGGTATTAACGTTTTATTTCTGTCCATAATTTTTCATGCTTTATACCGTCGTTACTTCGATCGATAGTGTCTTTGTTTTCGATTCGTGAGGCGCCTTCGAACATTTTGCACATAGTTTTACAATGACTAATGACATGGAATCAGTCTTGTCCTACTCGCTGATTTATTTTTCTTAGCTTTTAATTCCAGCACTGTTTTATTTATTTCAGTTTGGTACATTTTCTTTATTAGTTAGATTATATCTACTCATGTCATTATCGGTTACCTCCGAAAGCCATAGCGAGACTAATGGTGAGGGATTTAAGTATGAGTGTGTAGTTTGATATTAGTTTATTTTTCTGCAAGTTAGATATTAAATTGCTCATGTCATTATCAAGCATTACTCCAAAGCCATAGCAAGACTAATGGTGAGGGATTGAAGTATGAGTGTGTAATTTGATATTAGTTTATTTTTCTACAAATTAGATATCAGATTTCTCAAGTTGTTTATGATTACCTTCGAAAGCCATAACGAGACTAATGGTGAGGGGTCAGAATATGAGTTGATGTAATTTTATTTTAGCTTTACTTTGCTTGAAATTCTTGGATTTCTTTGAGCACAGTTTCTTTTATATTAGACGCAATAGAAGGGTAATGGGTTTCATGATCAATAGTTCACTCGTTTGTTTGACTAGTATAGTGGCACATTTTCATTTTCTTTTTAGGAATTAATTTTGTCATTGCATGTTTAAAACCCTTTTGAAGTTTAAAGTTTGGGAAATCATTATAAAGGACATCATTGCCTTGAACATTTATATCCATACTTGTCTTTTAGAATTTCCATCTCACATTAGGAAACCAACCAATATACTCCCAAGATAAATAAAAAACCCAAAAACTACAAAAAAGTAAGAGATAGGTTATCTTGCACATATAGTGCGCCACACTTTGATCACACTGAAATCCCGGATTGAAAAATTAATGTAGCAATTTAGGACACACTAAATTGACCAAACATTTTTGACGCCGCTGCTGTGGGGAAGTGTAACTAGGTAGCCAATTTCTTAAAAAAACAATAAAAAAAGAAGGGAAAAATTGATAACTTCTGAAGTATGCTCTCCTCTTTGCACTTAGTGTGATCTAGAGGATCGGAAAAGAGATTTATTGGTTCAATAATTTCTTAAAGTATGCTCCTCTTCTTGCACCTAGTGTGACCTCGGGAAGATCGAAAGAGAATTATTAGCCCAACTTAAAAAAAAATGACATGTCATAGAGCAAGAGATTCTAGGGGAAGGTTTATAGCTAGAGCCAAGAGTTCGATTTTCACAACTCCATCTTCTTCAAGGCATAGACAAGATTCACCACCATCTACCCCTAGCCTTAAGATTCTTGGAATTCAAGGAGCAATTTTGAATTAGAAGATTCTCCTACACCATCTACCAAATCTCATTTAGAAGAAGACCCTTTCTTTACTTCTACGGAGAGTATATTGTAATTAAAGAAGTAGAATCACCCTGAAGAAGAAAAGGAAGAAACACCCTCTCATCCTCTCTTGATAGAAGAACTAGAGTACTACGAGGACTCCGAAGAAACTATCATGATAGAGGAAGTAGTAGATGGATCTGAGGTAGAGGTAGAGGTAGAGGAGGGAGGAAATAATGGAGGCAACAATGGTGGAGGTGGAGGTAATAATGGAAGAAATAGGGAAGGAGACAACTTGTTTGGATTCCCTATAGTTGATGAGGAAAACTCATACAACGATGAAAAACATCTCACCATATGTCCTCCCAAAATTTTATGGATTGCGAAGTGAGGATCCCGAAACATTTTTGTTTGAGTTTGAAGTCGTGTGCCGAACCTATGACTATATGGAAGACTCTCAAAACTCAAACTTTTTCCAATATGAAGGGAGCCGCTTTGAAATGGTTCATAGGGATTAGTCACCCAATCTCATTAGGACTTGGAATGATATGAAACAAACATTTTTGGATATATACCCGGACTATTGCATGCCCACCAATCACAAGGATAGAGGTATTCAAAATGGTGCAAAAAGACGATGAAAATTTGGAGGATTTACTTGAAAGATTTCAATACAACTTAAAAAGAGCAAAGATGAGCAACTTAGATGAGGAAACTTTGAAAGCCCTTCTATTAAAAGCCATCGAGAGATGAATGGATAGATACTTTAAACATGATGGGGAAATGAGACATTTCTCAAAACTTCCACTTCGTGACATAACGTAACTATGTGTCCATCTCTCAAGGGGAAAATCTAAAAATGGGAAAAGGGCCTAGAGATCCTTCTCTTATCATGGAACAAACAAATCACGCAATCGGATCGCAGTAGTGACATGAGATTGGCAATATGCTTGATGAATTCAAAAGTCGATATCTTAGGGAGCCTTAGTGAACAACTGAGACACCCTAAAAATTCAAAACAAAGCAGAAGACAGAAATCGATGCTCTAGCCATCTTTTGTCCCGAAATGTAGGAAGAAACATGCTTTAAAGGGAATGTCCCTTGGATGCAAAAGTTGTAGAAAAATGTATGATTTGCTCAAAGAATCATGATACCAAGGATTGTCCTTCAATTCCCTGGACTCAAAGTCAGTTTTTCAAGAAGATCCAAATTAGGTAGAGTCTCTCTGTTTTGTTGCAAGAAGACCTTGCGGGGCAAAAACTCAAGGGTTTAACAACCCTATGAATTTTTCAACCCCCACCAAATTGGAATCCCTTTGTGCAACAACCTTGGCCCCAACCTCAAAATCCATATCGGTCATGGGTACAAGGTATGCAAAATCCTTATGGGAGATTTTTCTCAATTTTATCAATATCCTCCATCTTTTTCAAAATCAACGAGCTCCACAACTTCCAAACCCAAATCTACAACTTTCATTTCCATTTCCACAACAACAACCTTCTCAAAAAAAATCCAAATCCTCAACTCATGCTTCCATTCCAACAAAAGACAAATCAACTTCACATTCAAACCATTTCCAAATCCTAACAATAAAAATCCTCAGAATACTTACATCATAGAAGGACAACAATTTCCTACTCTATATGATTTTTCCTCTCAATGATGTACAACCTCGAGTCCGGTAGAGTTTTAGAAAAACCTTCTATAGATGTCCAAGAGCAAGATACCTCTAAGGAGGACTCTCTTAAAGTCAATAAGGGTTCTGAGGAAGCATCTCTTCAAAACTCAAACATTCAAAAAGAGAAAGAAAAGTTAACCCTCACAACTCCTATAGTTGAGACAACATGCATCTTCATCCACACCTCCTTTCCCCGAAAGATTACAAATTGATAAAGGGGTGGAAAAACAAATCTTGTTGCCTAACTATGATTTTCTAGATGAATTAAGAGAATGTTTGTATCAAGATTCCCTTGCTACAAGCCATTAGAGAGATTCCTATTCTAGCAAAAAAACAATAAAGGAGTTGAGTCTCAAAAAGACTAGGGAAGGAAACTAAGAGATACAAGAAGAATCCACACGGTAGGGAAAAAAATTGCAGTATATCATGATGGGAAAAAATTACCATGCGTAGTATGTAGATCCAGGGTAGTCCAATTGTCAAGACACATATAAATGGGATAGAAATTCCAAACACATTGATTGGATTAGGGGGCTGCTATCAACATTATGAGTAGACAGACTCATGGAACAAAGGCTAAAACTTCCTAATCTTTTTTTTACACCTACTTTATCGCAACTTTCGTATCGATCAATTATCAAACCGGATGGTGTATTATAAGATATTTCAGTCTCCTTAGATTCTTGGGAATATCCAAAGAGATTTTATGATTTTGACTCCCAAAGAGTAATCTAGGAGGGCACCCACTTATCTTAGGAAGACCTTGGCTAGCCACACTGGATGCTTTCATTAGTTGTAGATCTCGGGGATATGTACATTTCTAATGGTAATTCAACAAAAGAAATTCAATTTGTATCCTCCAACAAAAAGCAATCACAGAAGTAGGAGACAATGAATGGGTCGATGATGATGACACTATACAACCTTTGTCTTTACCATTTCTCAAAATCAAGTGAGGATAGTCAAATTCTCGAACACATTAGAAAAATTTTGAGACATCTTGAGATATGACCCCCACACAATTTCAGCTTTGGAATCTAACATTGAATATTTATCATCAAGACAAATAGTCTCTTTACTCTATGGAAGAGTTCGAGTAGTCTCTACCATTGAGATTTTTCCAGGAAAAACATTGAATATCAACAAAAAATTGGAAAAGTCACAACAGAAGAACCATCCAAAATCTTGCAAAAACATTCTACTCGCATTTGCATGGGAGTATACTGATATGAAAGGTATTGATCCTAAGACTTGTATCCATCATATCTATATTGAGGAAAATAGTAGACCAATCGAGACAACCTCGTGAGAAGGATGAATCCAAACCTTAGGGAGATAGTGAAAGAAGAGCTCCAAAAAAACTACTCAATGTAAACTTCATTTATCCAATTTCGTATAGCCGATGGGTTTCTCCTTTGGTTATAGTACCTAAAAAGAATGGTAAATGGAGGGTATGCAATGATTACATGGAATTGAACAAAGCAACTTTGAAGGATCACTTTCCTTTTCCCTTTATCGATCGTGTATTAGATACATTAGCGAGCAAAAAATTACTTTTTCATTTTTGGATGGTTTTAGTGAGCTATAATCAAATTCAGAGTAGCACTCGAAGATCAAGATAAGACCACATTTACTCGTCCATGGGGGACTTTTTTCCTATCGAATTCTTCCTTTTGGGTTATGTAATGCACCCGCAACATTCCAAAGAGCATACTAGAAATTTTATCGATCTAATCCATGATTGTGTAGAGGTTTATATGGATGATTTTTACGGCTTTATGGTAATTCATTTGAAGAGGCATTAGAAAATTTGGAAAAAAGTCCTTATAAGATGTAAAGAAACAAACCTTTCATTAAGCCATGAAAAAATGCTTTATGATGTTTACTAAAGGTATTGTTTTGGGGCATCATATTTTAGGAGATGGGATTAAGGTTGATAGATCAAAAGTTGAAGTCATCTCCAAGTTGCCTATTCCAAATTGTCAAAGAGATGTTAGAAGTTTTTCTAGATTTACTGAATACTTATAGAAGATTTATAGAAAACTTCACTAAAAATAGCATCTCCACTCTTCAAATAGCTTACAAAAAGACTCGTGAATTCAAATGGGATCTACGATTGTCAATCGACCTTTGAAACTTTGAAAACAAGAATATCGAAGCACCTATCTTGAGATGACCCAAATTGGAAACTCCCTTTTCCATATTTCTACAGATATGCTTGAGATACAAACTCTAGGAGCTATGTTGGGTCAAAAGGATTTAGTCCCTTATTCCATTTACTATACCAAGAAAATTTGACTCCCACCGAGTTGAACTATACCATGAATCGAAAAAGAGTTTTTAGCTATTGTTCATGCAGATCAATAAGTTTAGACATTATATAACAGACTATGAAACTTTATTCATACCGATCATTCTGCGATTAGATATCTAATGAAAAAACCCGTTACTAATGGCGAGAGTGACAAGATGGCTCCTACTTTTGCATGGAAATTCAATATTACTTGTGTTGATAGACCAGAGGAAACAAAACTCATGTAGCTAATTTCTTGTCTAGGATTCGGAATACTAAAGAAGATTCTCCCTGTAGAGGATAAGTTTCCGATGAATACTTGTTTGTAGTAACTACTAAGACCCCTTGGTATGCGAGATATTGTTAACTATTTGGTTACGGGGAGACCTGCCCACATTTATTTCCAAGTGATAGAGGAAATATTATTCAGAGAGAGTTCAAAATATTCATGGATTTCTAACGAATTGTTTAAAATGAGGGCTGGATCTTGTGATCGAGAGATGTGTCGGGTGGAGGATGAAATGCCCGATATCCTCAAGGCATGTCATGATGAACCATGCGGTAAACACTTTTCCGACAAAAGGACGTGCCTATAAAATCCTCTCTTTAGGATATTGTTGGCCTTCCACTGTTCCAAAGATGCAAAACAATATGTCAAAAGGTGTGACGTAACGCAAAGAGTAGGGGAAACCTATCCTTTCAAATGAAATGCCATTGCAACCACGAGTACTCATCGAACCCTTTGAAAAATGGGCTTTAGATTTCATTGGACCTATTAATCCACCATCTAAGCAAAAAAGAAGTATATATTGGTTTGTACGATTATGTTACTAAATGGGTGGGAAGCCAGCATTAGTGTCGCATATCTAAAATTCGAGTTGTTAATTTTTCTTTATGAGGATATTTTTTACTCTCTTTGGTGTTCCAAGAGAAATTGTGACAGATCAAGGAAGCCAATTCACATCCAACTCGGTGGAGAAGTTTCGATGGAAGAATACAAAATCAAGCACATAATATCTACTCCTTACCATCCGCAAGCAAATGGTCAAGTGGAGTCTACAAACAAAGTTCTCGAAAGTATCATCACCAAAAGCTGTTCATCTACACTGAAGAGATTGGGCGAGAAAGGCTTCTCCCGAAGCCTTGTAGGGCCTACGAGAACTACATGGAGAAATACAACAGACATTCTCCCTATGAACTTTTTTATGGGAAAGAAGTCCCGCTCCCCATTGAGTTCCAAGTCAAAACCTTCAAGATGGCGATATCAATTGGGGATGGATCTATCGAGAGCCCAAAAGCATAGAATGGAGCGATTGAATGAGCTAGATGAGATCGAACAAGAGGCAATTCTAAGAACTGATCTAGTTCAATATCAAAGAGCTAAATGGCATGAAAAATACATCAAAGAGAAGAAGTTTCAAGAAGGAGATTGGGCATTGCTATTTGATTCCAAGTTTAAATATTTTTAAAGGAAAATTTGCGACTCATTGGCTTGGGCCATATGAGATTGACAAGATCTTTAGGAATGGAGCAAGATAGAATCAAGACCATTGATGAATCTCAAACTCTTCTTATTGTGAATGGCCACGGATTAAAGATCTATCATAAAGCCACTCTCAAAAGAGGAATTTGTCAAAAATGTTTCAAAATATACTAATAATAAGGTCGTGAAGAAGAATCCTTATTCTCCACTAGCCTAGCCTTTGTTCTTTTTCAGCTTTCAAAATAATAAAAAAAATAAAAAAAATAAAAAATTGTATAATCACGAAAACCAATCACCGATTGGCAGTCTTATATAGAAAATGTGAGGGTGAAAATCGGGAACACTCGATACCCTATATTTTCCAAAAAAATTCCCTCTCTCTCATTTACAAGTTTTTATGACAACCCACTCCATTTCATTCCCACTTCATTCCACTTCATTCCACTCCACTTCATTTCATTTCACTCCATTTCATCTATTTCATTTCATTTCACCAATAAAATTTTTTCTTTCATGACCATTTTCATTCGCTCGGTTATCATCTATCCATCTCCATTCACCCAAATAATTGCTATGTCGTTTCAGTTGACACTTGCGCACGACCAGCGATGTAAGCCCATGCACCACCACTCTGTTTTTTCAAAAATTTTACAATCGGATGTTAGTTCAACAATCATGAAATCAAATGCGGGTATGAGGACATATTATGAAGACATGAGGCATTCAAAAGCATCAACGAGGAGCAGACCGATTGAAGACTAATGAAAAATGGCAAGAATTCTAAGGTATGAGTAGAAATTTATTTCAAATGGAATTAAAGCACATTTTTACATAGTTATAAACCATAGCTCCATTATATGCAATGATTGCGTTGATAACTCCATAACCATTCCATGATCTCTATACGATTCCCCCACAATCCTTGCATTCATTTTTAAACAGCCTCATAATCAAGCCTCGTCTTCACTCATGTTCGACTATACTTTGATACTCCATCCCGTAATTATGGAACGTGGTTGATTTGACTATGGCTTCTCTCACCGCATAAAATCCATAGTCGTTCATAAAACGTGCTTCCGTCTACTCTGCACCCAGCCCAATTTTAACATCTTGCTAGATGCACTTTACTCCCCCCCATCGTTCTATTGACCTCACTACTGCATTTCCACCGTGCTCACATAAGCCTTCACCCCATTTTGTTCTCTCGTTCCACTTCATTCCCGGGTACCTATTCTCTCGATATCCAGCTTACGATCCACCGGTCTCCTTCATAAACCCCCAGTTCATTTCCGCTAAATTTCGGTCGTCTTACCTCGCTAAACCCTCCTCAGCAGTACGTAGTTTTAAAGAAACGTAGGAAGGATGGGTCGATTGTTGAGGGACAGAGACCAGAGGGACCCAAATTTATGGAAGGATACCCGCAAGTCAAAGACATATTGAAAAAAGGAAAAATGGCTTCGGTTTATTCAAAAGTTTAAAGGCTACAATAAGGAGGTAACAAAAGCTTTTCGCGAGGTCTTTCAATGGTCTAGAGGTGGAAATTAGGGGACCTCAAATTTACATGGTGATCGAGGCATCCATAAGCAATTTCGCTGCAGAACTCCCTCGAAGAAGGTGAACATTTGGTTCAAGAACAAGAGCATTGGCGAGGAAGCCCGGAGAGTGATCCTACGTAACCTGAGCATGGATGTCACCATTTTTCAAAAAGGGAATTCCTATCCATGCTTTAAAAGAAGAGTGGGCTAGTTTATCGTTGGCTATTCAAAAGTTTATCACACTGTGAGGGACGTTTTGAATCAATGTACATGTATCATACCCGTATCGTTGATGAATTTCCTAGACGAGCGGACCCTCAATCCGCCATAATTTTTTTACTAAAAAAGTTTGAAAAATATGTCGTAGCACCGTCCCGAAAAGCATCTCGGGGACGTAGAACCACATTGTATCACCATGGTCTCGTGAAAATCTTGATAGAAAAACAATTAAAAGAGAAAAAGGACACTCGGGAGCAAGCTTTTTAATTAGAAATTTCTTTGAAGAACCCCAAGAAACCCTTGAAGGCAGAGTACATCAAAAATAAGTATAAGAAAGAGAACGGTGATAAAACTCAAAGCACTCTTACTAACACAGCTTGAAAGAACTAGTAGAGAAAAAAAGACTGCTCTAAAAGGGAGGAAGGAAAAAAGACCTGAAGGTAAAAAGCCAACAAAATCAAAAGAGAAAAGAAGCATTATAGCGTGCATGAAACCCCTTCCTCGAGAAGAAGACCATCAAGTATTGTCCCGAGAGACTAGTTCACCTTCGAAACGAAATCAACGATGGCAAAAAAAGAAAGGAAAAAGAAAAAACGGAAGGAAAAGAGCAAGTAGTCCACAAAGGCATGTAAGAAGAAGCACCGAAGCTGAAAGGAAAGTGGAGGAAAGCAAAAACAAAAGGACCCCATTTTATTTATTTTGGAGAAGGAACACTTGAACAAACCCCGCTGCCGTAGCCCACCTCATTCTCAGCCAAACGTTGAAACTAGTCCCTCAAGATGTTGACATGAGTCCTTTTTCGGCCGATTTTTGAAGTCAATTCTCTCACGACATTTTTGGGGGAAAACCCAAGGAAAATGACACACGAGATAGATCCAAAGCAGCAAGAGGTGTATGATAACATAGAATCCTTAGAAAAGAACAATACACGGTCCCAAAGACTTCATCCACTCGACCACACAAGACACTAGAAGCTCTAGTCCAATCGTTGAAACAAGAAGTCTTTGAGTTGGAGGTTTTAAATAGACATATTAAAAATGAAAATGAAGCATTAAAGGAGCAAAGGCAGTTGGACAAGATCATTCATGAGAACACTATGCTACATCTAGGGACTCGTGGCACAAAAAGAACGAGGAAATTGAAGAAGAAATGCAAGAAGATAAGTAGAGCATTGATTAATCTCAAATTTAGATGCTCGATGAAGAAGCCCAGGGATGTTAGCAGCACCAAGAAGAGGAGAAGAGGAATGGATGTACCTGCGAGAGTATCAGGGGCATATGAATTGAAGGAGAATGATCAAAATTTTGGTTGCATGGGGACATGCAACACCTTCACTGATGGGGGGTATGTTGAGTCCCAAACTTGCATCTTTCCTATACACCTTTCTAGACTTTTTCCATTTACCGGGACCTCCTAAGTCATCAACATCATTGCATACTAATCATAAAAGAGCATTTAAAGTGGTTTTTAACTATGTTTTGTGTACGTTGTTTGAATTAGATTTTTGCTCATTGAAGTTACGAATCTTGTCACTTTCTCGCAAGCCCGCTTTCAACTTTCACGACCCATTTTGTTAAAGTCTATATTCGCAGGGTGTCTCTCAGGGAAAATCAAGCCACATGGGGAAAGTTGAAATGACATGGATATGTACCGAGTCCTATTGGCTCGGTCTGAATTCACCAAAGAAGGTCGTGGTCAAAGGTAGTCAAGCGATGGTCAACCTAAGACTCCTACGGTATGCAACTCCATTTTTCACCACTTGAAGACTTGCGTGGCCATTCCTAAATCTCGTGGGACATATCAACACCGTGAGCTCGCTCCATAAGCCGAGATCCAACGCCACCCTCCATAGATTTAATCTTCAATGACCTATAATGCTAGATTTTTGGATGTGGTTGTTCACGTGTCTTTTATCGCATGATTGTAGGAAAGTAGTTATGTCATCCTTCTGGTTATAAATAATGCGTTCTCATACGCATAGTAGCTAGCTTCGTATATGTAATTTTTGATTTCGAAAAGAAAGCCCAATGTGTCGTGACATTATTTCCTTGTTATAACTCGCGTTTTGAATACATGAGAAGACTCTTGTTCATAAGCATAATTCATGGTTGATAGTCATGTTCCGAGGAGTTGTGCGAGAGGGCCCCCGCACACGCCGAGGTTTTGTTTATTGTTTGATAGTTTCATGCCTTATTTCCTTACGTTCATTATGCCATAGTTATTCACGTGTATTTATTACATCTCTTATGGTATTAACGTTTTTATTTACGTCCATAATTTTTCATGCTTTATCTGCTCGTTAATCGATCGTTGTCTTTGTTCCGGATTACGAGGGCGACTCGGGCATTTGCACATAGTTTTACAATGACTAATGACATGGAATCAGTCTTGTCCTTCTGCTGATTTATTTTTCTTAGCTTTTAATTCGCCTAAAGACTGCTTTTATTTATTTCGCTTTTGGTACATTTGCTTTATTAGTTAGATTATATCTACTCATGTCATTATCAAGCATTCTCCGAAAGCCATAGCGAGACTAATGGTGATGGATTAAGTATGAGTGTGTAGTTTGATATTAGTTTATTTTTTTCTGCAAGTTAGATATTAAATTTCTCATGTCATTATCGATCTACCTCCAAAGCCATAGCAAGACTAATGGTGAGGGATTGAAGTATGAGTGTGTAATTTGATATTAGTTTATTTTTCTACAAATTAGATATCAGATTGCTCAAGTTGTTTATGATTACCTCACGAAAGCCATAGCGAGACTAATGGTGAGGGGGTCGAGAATATGAGTTGATGTAATTTGATTTTTAGCTTTCATTTTTGCAGAATTCTTGGATTTCTTTGAGCACGATTTCTTTTGTATTTAGACAATGAAAGAAGGGTAATGGGTTTCATGATCAATAGTTCACTGTTTGTTTGACTAGTATAGTGGCACATTTTTCATTTTCTTTTTAGGAATTAATTTTGTCATTGCATGTTTAAAACCCTTTTGAAGTTTGAAGTTTGGGAAATCATTATAAAGGACATCATTGCCTTGAACATTTATATCCATACTTGTCTTTTTAGAATTTCCATCTCACATTAGGAAACCAACCAAGATACTCCCAAGATAAATAAAAAAAACCCAAAAAACGACAAAAAAAGTAAGAGATGGTTATCTTGCACATATAGTGTGCCACACTTCGTCGACTTATGAATCCTGGATTGAAAAATTAATGTAGCAATTTAGGACACACTAAATTGACCAAACGGATACTCAAAAATGTAAAAACAAGAGTTGAGATTTTCCACATTAGAGTTGTTTCAAACATACCAAGATAGGCACATTATTTGATAGTGGTTCACAAGAAAATATTATCTCGCGAAGACATTATAAAAAAGGTTGAATTTAGATACCATTCCTCATCATAAACCTTATCCTTTAGGTTGGGTATGTGAGAATGAAAAATTGCAGTGACAAGGAAATTCATACTTAGATTTGCAATCACTACAAACTTTTCTTGATGAAGTTGAATTGATGTAGTTCTCGCTTTGATATATGTGGTATAGTTTTGGGAAGCCCATATATATATTATAGGAGAGCTATTTTCATATCCATGAGAACAAATATCATTTGCTCAAGAATGGGATTGAGTACATTATTAGAGCGCATAGAAAGAAATCGATTTTGTGTCTTGTTAATGCGGGAAAATGAAGTGAATTGTTAATGTTAGTTAGAATTTTGCATTGTTAATATTAAAGCACAATGATGTTGAGAATGAAGCCTTTCAAGGTTATGAATCAATTTTGAAATCCGATTTCATTGAGAATTGTAATTCATGTGATAATATTTTTTCGAGAGTCTAACAGGTTTCCTCTCTAAAAGGGGTAAACATCATAAAGTGAAATTGCAACAGATGCATCAATGTTGCACATTGGTATGAACAAGATGCCATTATTAAAGAATGTAGGGGTCAAAAAGAAAATTCAAAGGCTATTTGAAAAAAGAGGAAATTGGTTCTAAAAGCTCTTATTGTGGGTTTCATAATGTTTTGGATTTGAAAAAGGATGGTTGATGGCGATGGAAATCAAATTTGGTAAAGAGTTGAGCAAAGTGCGAAAAGCTAGACATGGTAATCATCATTATGATCCTACGTTTGAGGTCGATCCCACAATGGTGCAAACCCTCCGCTACTCCTTGTAGCTTCAAGACCCTACAAATCAATCAAGACAAAGCACACAACCTAGTTGCATAACATATATATCCTAGATGTCAACATGTTAGATCATACAATCTCATAAAAATAATGTTGGGGGGAAATAATTGCTAGATTTAGTCCTCCAATATTCATATAATCAATCTGGGCTCATAAACATGAGCTACACTTTTCCACTTCCTCAAATCAATTTCTAAGTTGGAGTTTAAATATTTCCTTTATAATGATTGGCTAAGTAATGGAACACACAAATGCTTATGAATACACAACTTTCTATAAAGGAAGTCAATCCATCTTGCTAACACAAGCAGAGTCAATAATCAAATTTATCTTGAACACTTGAAATCTTTATGAACTTAACCTATTGTTCTCTCGTAACCAAATGAAAGCTTGATTCTTTTACTATAGGTTCTACTTCAACCAACTACGAAAACAAATTCCTAATTAATCGACTCACACATCAACTCAACAGTTCAAAGTTACATTCGAAATCCAAACCCTAATTTCCGGCATTTACAGTACTACACTGAAATAATTAAAAGATATATTCTACTTGTAATTTCAATTCAATGTTAAGACTAAGAAATTAATATTACACTTAAAAATTGTTCTTATATTCAATACTATGGAATGATAAAAAGCTTCACATTAATCCCAATGTCTTGACAACAAATAAAATATATTTATGTTAGGAAGTAATTTGAATACTCTTCCTTACACACTCAATCAACTGAAATTAACAAATTTTGATCTCTCAAAAAATTAACTAATCGACATACACATTATCCAACCTTTGATAATCTTAGAAGCAAACTCAAATATCAAACTGCGTGAAACTCAATCAAACCCTAACTCTATTTTCATAAATGAGAAGCAAAAGTAATTGTAGATGTGCTATTGGAATACTTAGAACGCAATAAAATATTATGCTCGCTTATTTCGATTTGCAATCATGAATTAAATTATTCACTCATTCAAAAAACTAAGTACTGAGCAACATATTAAACAAACCAACACTCTTTTTCTTGATAATGGAGATAAGTCACACTACTAATTTCAATCTTGACTAATTCGAAATCCTTCACACACTATACTAAAACGTTCTTACGAAAAGAAAGCTACGGGTATCCAATCCTTTCAAATGGAAACTACTTGAAACGCGGAAACTTATATTTTAACCACACTGCTAATGAAAATATGAAATTCACACTTGGAAACACTCAACTATTTCAATTAAATGGAAAATGTCTAATCTATCTAAGCTCCAAGAGTAAAAGACACTCAAACATTGAATTACAGAAGGATATCAATCAAAACAATTAAGACTCTATCAAACTAGACACATCGTTATTATTAATTCAGAATATTTCATTGATAACGAAAAGGAATTGAAGCCACATTGTGACTAAAAATGAACAATCAAACCGAAATCACACTTGTGAAAATTGAAACCTCTATTTAATCCTTACTTAGGAAACATGATATTCTATTTTGCAACTACAATAACATAACTCTATTCTATTGTTTAAACTATGAATTTAGCGAAGAAATATGATGAAATCTCAAGATAATATCGATTTATACCATGATTTGTTAGAAAATGATTGAGATGCAATGTGTTTAGTAGAAAAGGACAACAATATGCATATATAAATGAGTGATTTCAATGCTAAACACAAGGGTGCAGAGCGATGCTCTGTAAATGTCAAATGCACACAACAATGACTTGTATGCAATCCTTGAGATCGATTGATGTGAAATTCTTGGTGTTATGAACTTGGATGTTCAATCAAACTTTGCAAATAATATTTATTCATCTAACTAGAATAAAAAAAAATCAATACACAGTAATATAATTGAATTAGACAGGAAAGCAAAATGAAATCTAATTAATTGTTCAGGAAGAAAAATAGAAACACAAAGTTGGGATAAAAAAATGCACACAGATTATCTATGCGTATGGATTTTACAAGAAGTTGGATCCATACCGTGGTGGGCCCTTACCACACTTGGAGATGGCTTGGAAGCTTATATAAAATAAATGAAACTTAATGCATCAAATTCAAGAACTGAATGAGTTCACACTACTTCCAAATTGAATCAATAACACGCCATAATGAATCACCAAACATTGATTAAATTATGAAGTGAAATCGAGTTCTTACAATCTCTCAGATTTGATAGCAAATGAAAACAAAAAATCATAGCTAGCTCACTACGTGATATTACATGAGCCTTTATAGGCACCATTACATACATAAAATAGTAATGAGTTATGTTCATAACAAACTTTGAAACTAAATTGATACTAAGATCTTACAATCTATTTACAATAGCATCATCGCTCTATATAAGATAACTAAACTATTAACTATCCATATCTCTCGGTATAGCGTAATTGTGCAATCGATCCCGAGGTTGTCTTCATAAGAATCATCGAAAGTCGACCTCGATTCTAGAAAATGGTCAATTGGAATGTCTTCATTGGAACCATGGAGGGTTGCTTTGGAACATTGAGCACTTGAGTGCAAATTGGGTACCTAGAAGTTAGGTACATATCCTCAAAATCAAGCTTTGGTGCAATATTTCACGCTTTTCCTTAGCTAAATAGGCCCCGTGGAAGTATTTTTCACGACTAGAACACATAATGATCGATTAACTAGACAAGCATACAACTCAACCACCTAAACTTAACCATAAAATAGTCAAAATAAAACTACTTGTAATGCCTTTACCTTAAGTTTTATCTAATGTGATTCAGAGCCATAGGGGGGAAAAAAAGGAGATAAAGGAGTTCATTCATGACCATAATGGTTAAAAATGGAAAGGAAAGTGAAAAGAGAAGACAAAAGAGGGGTTCAACAAATAACATGAAATAAACCATTACAAGATCATTCACAGTATAGGAGACATATAACACAAATACACCGAGAACAGACAAAGCTTCTTTTATTGATAATATGTAAAGAGAAAGTGGATAAATCATCGAAGATCCGCTTATGGCTTCAGAGATAAATCATCCTCCGGATCCGTCCAGCCCTAGCCTTACAAAGATTCTTCCATATAGGGGTTCACAAAGGATGTCACATAAAGAGGGAAGTGAACATCACAAGGAAAAAAAAGGGTTTTCATGAAACTAGTAAGTGCAGGGAGGCACGCGGGAAATATCGGAAATTGATCGGGACTATAACAAGCTATAATATCAATAACATTATCTCTCCTCCTTTAGGCCTTTCATGAGGTGTATTTATGTAATATTCCCAAATGGGGAAAGCAACAATATAGCACATAAACATGGAAAATATCGATGAATAAATCAATACACCAATACATGAGACAAATGTACAACCATATTATTAAACATATCGGCTATAATGGATAGAAAATATTGAGGATCTAGTCACTCAAGCAATACAACACAAGCCTCCACTAAGCAAATATGACAATACATTAACTATAATTGTTATACGAATTTCCATGAGCCAAGACAACGGCAGCTTTAGGGCACAAAATACTACAGAAAAGATATAAAAATATGGATCCACTATTATATAGCTCAAATGGTGCTAAGGATAGAGATCTATGCTCCCAAACACTTTTCCAAGACAACCTAGAAAGGGTTTCCGAAATAGCCAAATACGAAAATGTCGGAATGCGACCTTAGGCCTGAATTGCGACTAACCAAATAACTTGATGGAGGTGGCTGAAAAATGATGTACAAATTTATATATATCCTCCAATATATCCTTCAAGTGAAAGGATGATCCCAACCACGAAGAGCTAACCCTTCAGTCAGGCTACATCGAAACCCCCACCTGCATATGCTCAATAAAATAATGCGGTTTGAGAGTGGAACCGCACTCTGGGAGGTGGAAATAATATGGCTTGGTGCCAAAATATGAAATGAAGCTCCGGGGTCTTCCTTGCTGGCCTCCCAGTGGAAAGGATGTCCCTCCACCGAAAAATACAACACCGAAAGTGACCCTCTCAATCCTCCATTGCAATACAAACAAAAACAACACAACTCGAAAATAAATTGTATTGTAGATAAAGACTAAAGCTTGGATGTATGTCTGGATGTGGACCATACAACTCAATAAACTCTCCCGGGTAGGCACTGAAGTCCCCACGAGGATGAGTGTGGGATTTACACTCGTAGAACACCCTTGTATGTAAACAAGCATATTGTGACTCATGCTAAATGGCAAAAGCATGCATAGAAATGTCATCGAGAAAATCCAGGATCTAAAAATATCAAAATAAATAATCATCTAACATGCCTTCGTGGTCGCCTTGCCCTTCCTTATATGCATTGTGAGCCTTCTCACCTTGGGTCCCACTCATTAAAGGCACTACTCTCATGGGAGACTATCTCCCATTAACTCGCAATGTTTCACATTAATGATCCCAGTTATCACTCGGTAAAAAGTGAAACACTATTTGACATGGTCATAGAGTTCATTGGTCAAAGGTATGGTCATAAGGTTCATTTGTCACAAGTTGGTAAAGGAAAAAAATTAAACTTTTTTCATATTAACCTATCCTAAGGTCCAAAACCACCCCCCATTCAATTCATATCATGTCCCATCAATCATCATTTGTTGACATATTTCATTTCCCAAGATTTTTGAATTCGAAAAAGGTCACTTTAGCAAGTTTTTCTTATTTTTCGTAGTGATTTACATCGTAAAAAGGCAATTTTCGCTACAAAATCGCTTAATAGTCTCGTAGATGAAATCGCCGAGACATGAACTAACCACGCTACGAAAAAAGAGGTATTTATGTCATCTTTGTCAAATCTAGTGCAAGAGTGTCAGATCCATGATTAGAAGTGTTAGGGTTAAATGCCATTCGAGTCGGTTAGGGTTAAATCAAAGTACAAAGGTCATGTATTAGGTAATTATTACTTTTTTTAGCATGTATGATGCATGATTAAAGCATAAGTTGTCATCAAAACTTTAAAACATTACCAAATTGAGTCTTTTTTCATTCTTCGCTTCATATTTGCATGCTTATTGAGTTATGAGAGCTATTTCAACAAGCCAAGTCGGTTGTTGGAATTTTCAAAATTTGCAGGGTGTCACTAATCAAGCGAGGCAGAAGGTATAAAATCACCATGGCTACAAAGAAGAAGACCAACAAAGGTGGTCATCGCCTCGGATATGAGCCATTAGTCATGAATTTATTAAATTAAGACCCAAATGCCTTAGAAGTTTTTAGAAGAACAGGGAGTGTTTGTAGTTCCCACGCAAAGATTGCAGCAGTGGCATGTGCGAGTTTCTAAGGGGTTTGGTATCGCTTTCAATGGGACAACTTCAAAGGTGGGAATATTGAACTTCACAAGTAACACCGCGAGACCATTTTAGCAGAAACATGAACCCTAGAGGAGGAGAACAATGGTTCAAAGGTATCAAGATTTCCCCATGCAGGGACTATAAAGAATTCATCAAAACAGAGCATAGTAAAATTGATCTCACAAACACTATCCCAAGGATCTACATGAAAGATAACTTCTCAAAGCTGCCGCTAATTATTCGTAAGTAATTCACTGTGAAGGAGGTATCACATGGTTTATTCCTACCACCTTAGTCTTCTACTACATTTTGTGGGTAAGAGATTTCTTGATTTTACCTTTTACTTATAGAGAAGTCTAGCAAAAATGTCGGACAAGAGTCCAAGTTAAAAAATAAGGAAATGAAACCTCACTCTTTCATCATGGTTTGATCAAGTTGCCGGTATTGAAGGAGTTAAAGAGATTAGGTAGAGATCTAGTCATATTTTTCATGTTCATTAGTGGTTTTGAAGTAGATTCTATCATTCCCTAAAAGAACTCCCAAACCTAGAGATATCCCATCACCTTCAGGTGGTAGAGAAAGTTGAGCCGTTGATAATGGAGACAGAACCTTGCGTAAAGGTTGATACACCCAAAGCTACACCCGCAAAAAAAGCCAACAATGAGCAAACATGGCAGCGAGAGAGTTACAAAGAGCCAAATAGTGGCGTAAGGGTAACTTATAGGACATTTTGCATGCTATTGATATTGAAGAAACTCTCATAGTCCAAGATGAAGACAAAGATGAGGGAGGAAGGAAGCTTAAGAAAGGAAAAAAAGCTAAGAAGTTAGAATTTGCAGTGATGATGCGGGATTCATGTTTCAAGCTAGAAAACCAATGACAATACATGCCAAAAAAATTCTTGGAAAGCAACAAAGAAACTCGAAGGTCAAGAAAACTCGTTTCAACACCACTAAGCATCACTGACTCCTCCTCACCTCGCAAAAGAAGATATGGTCATCAAGAAAAGAAGGGCAAGGAGAAAATGACCGAATAGACGAAGTTGAAGCCCTTAAAGAGAATTTGAAAGATGCAAGTGAAGAGATATCACTCTTGAGTAAAGAGGCCTAGAAACATAGAGCTAAAAGATTACTAGCCTGAACATATGCGAAATATTTGGGAGGATCAAGTCACAAGTGTTCTAAGACCTTGGACAACATGGAAAAATCGAGAAAGTGGACCCGACCACTAAGAAATGAGGTCAATCATGATCAAAAAAGGTAAACCTACATTTGCAATCTAAGAATAGGACATCGAGGACCAAGTCAAAGATCTTCAAGAGAAATTAGAACCGATTCATGAAGAGCCGGAGAAGAAGGGTTTTGAAGATGGATGTGGTTGAAGAGCCCATTGCTCAATTGATCATAAATGAGGAGGATACACCATAGGAGTCATAAAAGGAGATAAAATATGTTTGTATATTTCATTACATGGAGAAGATTAGGTTTTAGCAGCAGGAGGTCATTTTTGTGAAGACAACTTTGGAAAATAGGAAAATTTCTCGTGTTTTTTTACATAGTTTTTCCTCTTTTTGTAGCTGTTCCTAGGCTTAAAGATAAGAAAACCCTACGAAAAACCCGTAGCAACTTTTCGCCTCTAAAGTCATTTTTTGCAACTTTCAAGAAGGGGAGTTTGGTGGTGGTGATGTTTCATGACTTGGTTGACACCATGGAACAACAAAGGAGCAAAGTTATTAGGGTGCAAAAGCTAATTTTTAGATGCTAGCCAAAAGCTCGCTACGAGAACTATCCCGTTTTCGTAGCAACCTATTTTTGAAGGTGTTGGAGCATCTTAATGGAATTTTTTGGACAACTAGACTCCTCCAACATGTCAAGGGACCTTAACATCAATTATTTATGACTCGAAGGAGGTGTTGTTGAGACAGGGTCATCGACTAAAGCTCTCGTTGAAGATAGGTATTATGCATTCCTCGAAAAAATAGGGGTTTTGTTCCAGGATGTATAGGAGGGTTTTTAATATGTAAAGTGGTGATGAATTATGTCATAGATTTTTTTGAGCACGTGATACTTATTTTAGCAAATCGTCTATGTAATTTTTACACAAGATAAGGTAAAGTTATGTAATAAATAGGAGTTTGACTCTATTAGGAGATTTCTTCTTTAGGGTATAGCTGTTAGTTTCTTATTAAAAGTCATTTTTTTTAAGTTATATGATGTGTCGTAGGAGAATTCCGAGTGTATCTAGCCATCAAGAAGATCATTCTTGTTGTAAGAATGTCTCATTTAAAGGCAAAGCATCGAAGTAGTGAAGGGTTGGAGATTTTTTAAACATTAAACTATTGCTTTTGCTATGTATTTGAATTATACTCGTTAATACATAGTGACTTTCTTCTTCATAGAACTAAGATTTTCATGGGGTTTTTTTGATGTCTTTTTGATCTATATTTTTATGTTTACTAGTAGTAGATTTCATCTCTATTACTCGTAATTCATAATTTTATTTTTTTAGACTTCCTTTAGCAATGAAATGATCTACATGGTCCCTATTTTTTATGTGTGATTTTGCTTCGTTAAAGACCCTTATCTATCTTAGCTTCCATGTCGAAGAATCCTTGCCACTAAACTCACCGATTTTTGACTCCATAAGCCCAATGGTAGCAATCATGGGTTCTTTCAACCTACAAACATAAAAAAACAAGTGTTACATTTGGCCAATAGAGTTTGCCATCAAGTATCGATAATCTAGTCAATATCATAAAATTTCTCTTGAGAAAGCCCTCTCATGATCGCAAGAGGCTAGAGCTTCATTCAAAATCTAGTTTGAAACAGCTATACATAGAGATGTTTGATGAGCAAATCTAGTCAAGTACAATTTTGTGATACAGACATCCATTCCCTCTATACCAACATTGTTGATTTGGTCAACATTGACCTTTTCCACATGCTTTTTCCCTATTCACACATGGAGGTGCTTTTATCCAACTATTATGATAGATCCATTTTCTACATTAAGAGGGATTTTTAATTCCTACTAGAAAGAGATTTATGGGTATCCCTACCCACTTATTCATCTATCTAAAAAGGCAAAAGAAAATGAATATTCCAATTAGCCTTCATGCTAATTTAGGAATATTACTACTTCTCCTCCCCAAAATGTTGCTTGTCCTCAAGAAAATGCAAGGATAGAACTAAAGAGCTTCCTCTCTCTTTCTTTTAACATCCTCATATGATAAGTCTCTCCCAATGAACAAGATGATTTCTCACCAATATGTCTCCAAGTTGCTCCTCCCAAGTGTATTAGCTAACCTTTGGTGACAAAATCCAAATGGCTCTCATCATGAAGTAATGGGATATCCATGGGAGGAAAACTATATGCTATATAGAGGCATTCTTGAGGCATGTAATCTGAAATATATTGGGAAGCATCATTCCCATGTGGGAGCTTCACAGCATCATCCACACAACATTAGTCACCTCTCCAAAGAAAAATGGTAAATCATAGAGAAAAACTCCTCGACTTTGGCTCCTCGCATGTAGGTGGCCTACATGGCTGAACTTGATAGACAAAATTTTCTATCCCATGTTGTATCTCTCTCCACTTATAGATAAGTGTAGAGTGGCTGCTGATTATGGGCTGAAATAAGGTTTCCTTCTAAGAGGCAAGAAGAAAACTAGATCTCTCACAAAGATCCTCTCTCAGTGCATGAATCATGCTTGCCCAAAACATCCCATATAAAATAAATGGAACATCATCACAATATGGGACCCAAATGAGAACATATAATTAACAGTTATGTGTAGTTTTGAATGGCACCAATAAAGCTTCCAAGTGGTTACAACGTGCTTTCTTTACTCAACTCGTTGTTTCAAAACAAAAATATGGCAAGTTGTCTCCAAACAATTTTCTAGTTGTGCATGTTATCTCATCTAATAGAAAATAGTAAATGGAATTGTATATCAACCTGTTAAGCATACAAATAAAAACGACAACACTTACCCAAATACATACAAGAGATGGCTATCCCCATCACACGATGTTGGTCCCAAAAGATCGTGAAGCCCAAATAGAGGCTTACCCTCTTGTGGAGCAATGCACCAGTATATAAATGGAGAGAGAATGAAAATATTGTGTTAGATGATCAATAAATGAAAAACAAACATACCCTTACCATGTACTCAGCAAAGTAGGATGATAATAAGATCCATAGGATATTCTCTCCATAGTGGTATGATATGTCTCCATGAGACCCTTGTGAATGGAAAGGAATGAACCATGTGTCAGAGATGAAAAAAATCTTCTTCTTACGCTTGAGATCCAAGTCAAGAAGATCATATCATGGTAATAGATGTCTCCATCCACTACTACATCACTCTCATCTCTCACTTTTTCCATCAAGTGCATCATATGTGAAGTGATACCGGGAACACTCCATCAAAATACCCAAGCTCCTCAAGTGACAACGTGGTTGGAATTTGTGATAAGGCTCCCCGTCATCTCATAGCTCCATTATTCTGACATACCAAATGCTACAATTCCTCTACCATAATTATGCTATATATGGGAGATTCCTTCCAAAAGTGGAAGTACCTCCTCATCCTCCAAAGATAAGGAGTAACCCGTTTGCACCATGATTGTAAGCCACCATCTCACTCCCTCGCAACATCATGCAAAGTATGGGAGAAAATCAACCCATACTCTCTCAAAAGTATCCAAAGCAAAGAACAACACTTCGTTTCCCCCTCACACCCTACCATCAGTACAAAATATGGAGTGAAACACATGATGATTGACATGAAAAATGCCACATCACCTCAATGCAACCAAAATCCTTGTTGGCCGGGCATATGATGCAAGTGTCATGCCATGCCCCAACTACTAACACACCCTTAGAGATAGGATATGTTACATGATGGCCAAACTCTTTCAAGAGTAGCCAAGACAAATGCATGCCTGCCGCCCTCGTGTCATAGATCCGCAAGTGGCTCACTAACCTCTCTCTTCACCATCCTCACCCATCCATCCAAAAATGTGGGTGTTCCTCCTCATGCTCAAAATTGTGATCCATCCAATGGAGAATACCATCCTCCCAAATCCTATTACTACCTTTGCACTTCATGGGATGTTGAAGTACAACCTTTCCGGAGATCTCCAAATGAATACCACTCAGTAAATGACCAAGTTGACCCTCATAAGGATCCAAATATGTTGAGGAAAAAAATTCCTCATTGAGTTGTGAAGTGCTCATCAAGAAGGATCCATCATCATAATTGGAGATGTCATCCATCATAATGTGTCCTCCATCAACCATCTTCCTATCCAATACTACACAAGTAGTACCGTCATCACAATGTCCCAATACTAGTGAGCCCCCATGCTATCACTTCGCTCCATGAAAAAATTGCTGATCTCCATTATGGTACATGTGTCGTCTCATGATCATGCACTCATGCGTCGAGCATATAGTTTTGCATTGGTTTTCATCAGATAATGCTCATCCCTATCCTCCAAAATTCTACAATCCAACCCAAGGTGCTATGTGTGTAGCTCATCAATGAATAACTAGGATGACTATATACATATCTCCTCCTTCAACAAGTCAAGGGTCCTCTACACGCTGATAGTTCATCGTCTCAAATCATCAATGTGATTTGTCCCTAGGTCATGCGATTTTCCTTGATGGTATGTTCCCACAATCCTCCATATGATGTGCTGAAATAATAGGGAAGTGAAAATGTTTGCGTACCTCGGTAAAGCCTGGGAACATCTTATACCGCTACAAGGGTTCCTCTTCCCAGGATGACTTCTAATCGCCGGTGATCATGGTCGCTCCTATATGGCTACTAGTGTTGGTATAAGTTCCCTCCTCCTCATGCATCCTTAATAGGGGCAAAAGGACTTTAAATGTTGAAGACACGCAGACCACTTTGCAAAAGTGTTCTTTCTCCGGCGGCGTTCCCGCGCAAGTGGCGTGAATTTTCTCTTTGATTTTTTCCCCGACAAAATTCTCGATGAACCTTTGATTAAAATTTTCATATGCGCTCACTTTTTCATGAATCAAATGGTCGAAATCCATCAAATGTTTGCTTCACCCTCAAGATGCAATGCCACAAACTCAAAAATTTTCTTTCTCCTACTCGATGTAGCAGTGAAGAATACATCCAACTCCATTCTCAAGCCCTTGCTATGCATGTGAATGACCCATCAAAGGCAGAGAATATAAATCTATTGTGCTTTCTTTCTATAGAAGCAAGGTCTCCTTTTCATGACCGAATAAACTGGGAGAGCCAACTCTTTAAAGCTCGATCGTGATTTTTATTCCGCAACATACCTAATCCTTATCTAAGTTTCCTCCATATCCATGCCTTTATCTTCTTCTTTCAAAACAAAAGGGCACAGTATATTTCTTTCTTCCAAGTGTCATCAGCTTCTTTTACCGATAGGAAGTTAATATGGACCTTCCTCATATTGAACCCCACCCATGGTTTCATTTTTTCTATCCATTCTTCTTTGCTTGACCTCCTCGGGTGAGGTCCCTCGTAGATCTGAAAACAAATGAGATAAAGCTTGCCCTTCCATCATTATGATCTCTTTTCTCTTCTTCTTATTCTCTCGATAGCATAATGGTCGAGATTCACAAAAATGTAGCCAATATTATGCTCGACACCACTATAATATTCTAAAATGGGGAAAGCAACAATATAAACATATAAACATGGAAAACGACAGCGTGAATACATCAATAAACCAATACATGAGAAAAATTTACAACCATATTATTTAACATATCATCAATAATGGATATAAAGTATTGAGGATCTAGTCACTCAAGCAAACAACACAATTCCACTAAGCAAATATATGACAATACATGAACTATAATCGCTATACAAATTTATGAGCCAAGAAAAGTAAGTTTATTTTAGGACATAAATACAAAGAAAAGAACATAGCACAATATGGATATAATATTATATAGCTTAAAGGAAAACAACATAGAGATTCATGCTCCTGTTATTTTTCTGTGACAAACCTGCAGCGGTTTCTAAAATACCAACACAAAAATGCTTAATGTAGCCCTATGTTGAATGGTACCATATCCGAATAATCGGATGGAGGTGTTTGAAAATGATGTAGAATGTACAGACATCTCCAATAAATCTCTTTTCAAGTGAAAGTGTCAGATTCCAACCCTAGAGATTCAACTCTCCAACTGCTATATTGAAACCCTCACCGTACATGCTCATTAAAATAATGAAATTTGAGAGTGAAAACCCACAGAGGAGGTGGAAATAAGACATATTGTGCTAATATATGAAATTAAGCCCGCTTATTTGTTTTTGCCTCCACGTGAAAGGATGCCCTCCATCGAAAAATACAACACCGAAAGTGACCCTTCAATTCCCTCCATCGCAACACCGTAACACAACAAAACTCGACGAAATCGGCTTGTAGTCGAAGACCCGAAGCTGGGTCGGCCTTCGTCCGGATGTGGACCATATAGCTCAATAATCTTCCCGAGTAGGAACTTGAAGTCTCTAGGATTAGTGTTGTATTCCCGTCGTAGAACACTCTTGTACTAAATAGTACAATACCTTGCTAAATAGCAAAAACATGTATAGAATTGTCACCGACAAATCTGCATCTAAAAAGATAAAAAATCAATAATCATATAACATGGCTTCTATGGTTGCCTTTCCTTCCTATATGCATTATGAGCCTTCTCACCTGGGTCCCACTATTAAAGGCACTACTCTGCGGACTATTCCCCATTAACTCTCGCGTTGTTTCACATTGATGATCCATTCTCTCTATACCAACGCTATGGATTTCGTCACTGACCTTTCCACATGATTTTTCTCTCCCCGTTAACACATGGAGGTGATTTATCCGTATATTATGAGTGATCCTTTACATTAAGAGGGATTTGGCCCTACTAAAGAGATTTATGGGTCTCTCACTAACTTATTCACATATATTCAAAAGACAAAGAAAATGAATATTCCAATTAGTTGCATGCTAATTTAGGAATATTAAAATTTATAGTTGCCCAAACTGGCCATGGTTGGGAAATGTATCGTACTCATGGGATGGTGGTATAATATACAGTAAAAACCTATAAACCTCATCAACTAACAGGGAGTTTATTATTTTTTAATATTTTAGATAGTATACGTGGGTCGATATGAGCATCCATGCCTAAAGCGTGTACCTGCGTAGCTGCGATGGAATTCAAGATACTATTTTTAAAGAAGTTTTGACTCGAAGTCCGACGGAAGGGTTTCAGAAGGCAAATGGTATAACTATCAAGTATATAGAGGTGATAAATGATGGCAACATATGCCCCCTAATATATGAGGTTTAAGGTACACATGTCTTATTAGGACTAAAGAGGACTTCAAGCAAACTTTGCCCACTAAAAACGGCACAGAAATTGGAAGAAGTTTGGTGTTCCAGGTAGAGCACGATGCTCAAAGGATTGATGTCCAAGTATCACATATAAATGATCGATCAATGATGTCAAATATATCCGATAATTGAAGTCAACTAAATTTCCATACCAACCATATGTGTAACAAATTATATTGCACATAACTTGCTCCAACATATAAGATGTTGATGAACTTCAACATATATGGGTGGATACACACCAAGAAATTGAAAGGAGCTGTCAGTGAACCAAAACATGTTGACGAAACCCAAGGTCTTCACCAATTCATGGCATAATTCTGCAAAATGGTAATAAATGAGCCGAGGTTTAAATTATGGAGAAGTTTTTTTGATTATTGTTATTGATGTATATCACAAAAACATGAGACAACTCACCAATAATGATGATGAGAGTCAAGTGTGCTCAACACAATCTAACAAGTGAAAATAAATGAGCTAAAGTTGAACACTTGGAGAGAATTCCACCAATCATGAGATATCGATGTATTTCATTTCTCAATAGTGAAGGAGTTCACTACCTATGAATGTAAACCCTAAGGACTGAAAAAGGACTTCCGGACCTGGTTCCGTACAATGAGTTTGAGTTGATGTGAAAATATCTAGCGAAGGAAGGCACATGCATCCCCACATCAACCAACGCAGCGGTAACTCGCAGAACGAAGGAATCGAATGAAGAAAAGTGAAGTAACCAACCCAAAGTACGTTTTCTCAAAGATGGAAAGTAGCTATCACATGACAAAAACCTTAAACCAACCAATAATGAATGTTGACAAGCGGTAAGGAATCAACCGATAGCGAAATGAAAACGGCCATCGTAAGGAATCCCAGGTCTAATAATGTAAGCGAAGTCAAACAAGGAAAGTACTCAAGCCAAAGACCTAAGATGTTGATGAAAATGATGAGCACAAGGTCACATATCAATGATGTAAATAGGGTGAGGGTGCACCCTCTAGGTTTACTCTTAGAGAAATTTGTCAAGTCGAGAGGAGACAAATCGTTCGCAAGAAGTCAATAGGAGACCTTCTCAAACCAACACGAGAAAAGGACAAAATAGCTCATGTGATAGAACAAGAATCTAAATTGTGGATCGGGATGGCTTAAGATCGAAAAAATGAGTCAAGAGACACCTAAAAGGTCGACATATGTCTAATTCCCTTGAACAAAAGCACGACCATTTCTAATATGGCAACATACAGACAATTCCTTTGGTATAAGTTTGCTGGGCAGAGGGGTATAAACAAACATATTATATGATTGGAAATGTATAACCAAATCAGTGGGAGTACCGACTTCGATAGCAAGGATGCATTTCCAAGTAAAAAAGTAAACCCATCCCAAATGCGAAAAGAATTAGATTTTTTGTGCTTTGTTCAAAGGAGACACAACCCACTTTTTTAGCTATCGTCAAATGTGGAAGTAACGTATTGTTCTCACTCTTTTTTTGGGATATTTGATCTTTTTTTATATTTCAAAGCCTAAAAAATAATAAAAGAATGTTCATACTAAAATTGACATAATGAGTGTTGGTAAAAATATGCACTAGTTCTTGAGATAGGAACAATCCTATGCTCAATGCAAGTGGCAAAAAACTGCAATATACCCGTAGGAATGTTTTATCCATGAAAAGGTACAAGTTGCAAAGGCTAAGTGATTGCATGATTAACTTAGAGAAATACATGGTCAAAATATACGAAACATGAGTCTAAATGAAGTCACAAAGGCTAACATATACAAATGGCCGTAAGAGGCAATGCAACAAACAAATCAACAACAAAATGGGAGCCTCTAAGGCATATGGGCTTAAAAGAGAGCGAAGAAGAAGAAGAATCAAGATTTAATGCATAATTCATGGTAGAACTAAAGAGGACCGAGCCCACACAAATTGTTGTATGTGCGACAAATGCTAGTGAGGATCTAACCAAGAATCCCATGTAAAGGATGGTTTCCACCATCATATCGTATTTCATAAGTCGGCTTATGCGTATATTTTGTTTAATAATCACAATATTACGCTTACCCTATGAAAACATTTTAGAATGGGAGGCTAGTATGCATAAGTATAATGGAAAGTGAATTCCCCAACCTATGCGCGCTCTTCGTAATAAAATACTCGCTCATGACAAGTCGCTGGTCATGAACCGAAGAGAAATGGAACCATCTCAAAATCACCGTAATGGACTTGAAAACCTATCCGACACTTACAAGCTAAAAGGTTAAACAATCGTGAAAAAATTAAAAAAATGAACACAAATTAAATTTGGCGATAAATTTTGGGCATAAATAGGCCTTTGGGACTTACATCTCGTCATTTGTGTTACAAGAAATTGTGGAAAGTTCACCGGAGCAAAAGTTCCCTTTTCTTGGAAGTTGGAGAAATTACCCGTCGAATCGATCAAATCTTTCAAGCAGGCCTCACATACTCAAATTTTATTGGTTAACTTATTTATAAATTCAAGAAATTATTTGGATTTTCACCAGGAATTATATGTGTTTCTTTTAAACTCCTAGTATACATGTTGTTGATAATGATGAGCTCTTGTATAGATGCGACTAGGAGATTATCTCGAATGGACTCGTATGCACATAGCGAAATTTTAAAATGAATTTCTAATTGGATTTTGGATGAAATGATGTAGGATGACCAGTGTTTGAGGAAAGAGATATAGTACTATTGATAATGAGGCTATGGAAGACCAATTATCTCTGGATATACTTTGGGGGATGTGGATTATTAAAATTATTCAAAAATTCCAAACATTAAAACAACACAAGATTGCTCGAAATGTTTAATTTATTGTGATTCGTATGAAGATCGTTTGGCGTATAGACTAAATGCGCTCAATGATTTAAACTGAAGAAATTTAGCCTACAACTAGACCTATAAACATAGAACTAGTAAATCACAGCGACAAGCCCGTTGTGAGGGTTAATGCCGCGGGATTATATTCGTTCATCGTGTCGAGGGTACTTCAGAAGGTTGGGATAATATACTCAAATTAAATATGTGAAAGGTTTGCACATGAAGATACTTTTTTCACCAACAGAGGATAGCCAGATCATCTTCCTTACACCAGGCTTCATGAGGAAGCATGAGTCTAGTATTGGAGTGCTTGATCATACTGTATGATTGGTGCACAACTCACCGACAAATTTGAAGAAAGAATCGACTTCAATGTAGAAGAATATGACAAAGATTTGGTACCATCCTATAAAAATTATTATTTAGAGGATTTCGTTTCACCCCAAGATCATCTCTACCATTTGTAGCCCTCATGATCCATGGATAGCTAGGTGCGTATCCTCGATGAAGAGACTAGGGGGTGGACAGTGGCCTCGATCAGCTTCTTGGGATGATGAGTTTCTTCCTTTGGTGGGGGAGAACAAGTCATCGTAGTAGAGAACTATCCCTATGCCGACATGGATTTTAGGGAGTTCCGTATTTGATCCATGGATTTTAGGGCGATTGGTAAGATCACACAATTATTTTTTGATTATATGATTTTTTTGATTTTTCAAATTATATGAAAAATGAAAAATATTTTTGTTAGGACACTATTACTTATGATTTTTATGGATCACGCGTGTACATGGGACTAGTGAGACTTGGAGTGCTCTCAGGCACAAGCGGCCGTGAAAGAGAAGCTTAGGATGTCGCAGAAGACCCAGGGGAGGACCCTCCACGCTATACAGAGAAACTTGTAAATCTTGACTTGCCAAGTCCCTATGGTCGCCATAGAGGATCTCTTAGAGGCTACATAGAGATGTGTGGTTGGACTACCACGCTATTGGGTGCGACCGTTTCCGCGTGTGGCAACAACGATAGTGTTCTTTTGGAACACCTATCTGTGCACCATAGGACAGATTTTATTGACTGACAATCGTAATATTTTTTATCATGAACATGATTGCTATGTTTCCAATTTTGTAGGATATCATTGTATGATCTTTGTATATTTTGAACACAAATTTGATATATATATATATATATTGTTGGCTTGGAGAGTGTCCGACCCCGTGTTTGGATTTAAGGTTTGCGAACAAACCCCTATACCATCGGTCTCGGGCAATGACCTACTGGGAGGCCAAGGTCTCTACTCGAAGTAGTATGTGATGGGCAGCCGGAACCAAAGCCTAATCTTATATAGAAAGCCGGTAACAAGGCAACTTCGTTGAGATATATCATGTTCGTACATAAGCAATCTTTAGCTGCGCAGCCCTTAACAATATAGAAAGCACAACTTATAACTCACAGACAACATATAAACATAAACAAAGCTACTATTATTAAGTAGATCTTAGCAAATTTCTTCGCATCTACATGGGCACCGTAATTATCATCATAGAATAAATACAATCGTAGCTATTTTAGATAACAAGGTAGATACTAACAAAGAATGCAAATGCAGTTCAAGTAACACAAAGATACTTCAACAAATTTCGCATTCATTAACATCCAAATCGAGTTACAAACTCAAGTCACGACCGCGCACACACGCGTGCAGGTCCACACACAAGAAGAATGAGTGATCTCCACTATTGCTGCCACCACAAAGCAGGAGTCCTTACCCAATACCACCCAAAAATAGATCTCAATAGTTCGTACTTAGCATCAATATTACTTAGTATTAGACTCCAACTATCCATCTATTTATATCATCATAGCCCAGGTTATCCCCGTGGTCTCGCAAACTATGTATACTGGAAACCGTAGGTCTACCCTTTGGACCCGTTACAAGATATTGGGGGCTTTTGGACCCACCCCAAAGCTCCCCCGAAATAAACTAATTACTACAAAATATATATCAAATGTATCTAGGGACCCAATTCCAACAAAGCCTCAACACAATCTTGTGACTCGTCCAGCCACAGTAACCATGGGGTTTGTATATTTTCCGGGAGCCGCTTGATTGCATCGACTAGAGGGGTCAACACACCTTCACTCGCGTGATAATGTTTTGTGCAATGTCCACCAAATTTTGCATCCTGGGCCTTCGTGGCAACGATGACACTCTCCAAGGGTCCGATTCGTTGTTTAACCATGACATCCGGCGTTCCGGGATAGCTTGAGGTGGGCTCATCGGCCCATGCCTTGAGGTGGTTACTTAGAACCTTCTTCTGTGCTGGTTTCAGGTCATCCCGAGCGATGTTCAGCTCGAAGACACGTGCCACCGAAGTTGGGATTAGAGTGGGCACTGAGCCCATTTTCTCGAATTATTTTTCCGGCATTTTCGGTAAACTCGTACGAAGAGGGTCGGCACCCACCACAGACCACAATTGGTATAGCTACCAAAAAATTCGGTGCCCCAAGAAATTTTTGTCAGAATGGTGTTTGTTACTTTTGTGACTAGTGCGCTCGGGCATGTACCTCATGAGGGATTTCCACCACAACTTCGCTTGCAACGCAACAATTCACTACTCCATCTTGGCCTTAATGTCGGGATTCTAGTCCGAGAAGCTTGCATGTGAAGAGTCCCCCGAATCTTGGCCCAGAGGGTGTTAGGCCGGAATGCCCCGCCACATCTTCGGCAGCAGTCCGTTGACCTAACGTTCCAACCCCTGGTCTAATGTGTAGTGGAAAGGATACACATGTACTGTCCTGGGATGCTCGAATAGTATTTTCTATGATGGTTTGCTCGACGCACATTTAGCTATTGTTGTGCCCGTCGGTCTTTGTGTTGACTTTCAAAGAGGTATGCGTGGGAGAGCCTCCACACGGCCCTAAGCCGTGCTAAGTCCGTACATTTCCGCCAAGGCCTAGACTTGCACACATAAGATGGACCGCAGTGATTGCTATTTCAAAGGGGGCAAAAGGTGGCTCTCGGTCGTGGAGACAAACTCGGGTTGGTCGTCGAGGTAGCCTCGCTGAACCATGCTCATCCGGAGGGTATCGTCTTGAGCCAAGAGCTTGGAGCTCACCGTACGAGTGATCGTGCCCATCGCTCGCTCCAAGGCAAGCCACCCATCTCAAAGCAATAGTGACCATGTTTTCAATTTGCTCAAATTTTCTCCTTGCTAAAGTACCCAACAATCTCCTACCAGCCATCACTCCATATTTTTGTTTGCTCACTCTTGAGAGTGCTTAGCGACCATTTCTGCGGCCACGTAGGGAACGTTCGCTCATCTGTGCCACCACCTATGTTCCATCGTGACCACTGCTCCACGCCTGCACCTCGCATCTAGGGGAACCTTCCGTCTGGTGGAGCCTTTTGGCCATGACCTTTTGAGTTCTTGCATTTGCGGGGGGTGGTTTTTTAAGCTGCCACCAATAGTGTTTTATCATTATAGGGCCATTCGATTTGAATTCCACCTATCACATACTCAATCGTTGAGCCGATTAATTTCTCATCGACGACCATGTAAGTGCGTCGATATCCAAGCTAGATTCCGTATTTACCCCGACCCACATATTGTGAATCATAACTCGGAATGCCGCAATGCTCCATCCTTTCCATAGACCATCGGTGACAGCGTGGCCGAGAGTGAATTATCACTGGGAGCATGCCACCGCGTACCCAAAATACTTTATTTTCTCAATACACTTTTTCATCCTTGAATCCCACAAGTTTGTATCATGCCCCTTCACACATGTCTAGTTCGAGCTCGTATGACCGATCCTTCAGGCTTCCTACAACCAATGCAATGACAATAACCCAAGAGTAATAACATGCCTTCCCATGGTCTTGGGCCTCGCCCATGTTTTCCGTAAACTCGGTGCGCAGGAACCGGGGTGGGACTGGGGCTAAAGGCAAACCCCTTTTCACAAAGCGGGCTAGCAAGTTGAATCACAGATAGGGTGGGGACAAAACCCATGGCCCGACACTTGCACACCGTCTTACAAGCCAACAACAGGCACCCAGGTGCACCTGGCAGTAAGCAATGGTTTCGATCGAAGAATCGGTTTTCTTTTGTTTCGCTCACATGGTATTCTTTCCTCACACCTTGTCGAAATTTGTTGCTCATACTTGCCGACGCACTCCATGTGATTCAACTCCTTCATATGGAGACCAGAAGAATGTGTGGGGACTAGGCGCATCGATGGGAATGAGGTTCTGGATCCACAAGTCGGCCATTGCGGATTAGGGGGCCAGGCACCACGGACAACTAGGTTGGTGATATTGTATCGTCCAAAGTGAGGTATCCGTAGCAAGTTTAGCAATCCTAAACCCGTTAACCCACGCCCATGGTATTGATAGCTACTCTTTAGCACATCGTCCCCTCCAAAGACTTTTCGCGAGATATAGCTCAAAGCACTCGGGAAGGCTCTCCATGTTTGGAAGGTCGTGATCGTCGAACTTAACCCAGAGATTTCAAATGCTTCTCCAATTATGGGGACGATCTTAACTATGCTATTTGTGGATAGGGATACCAACATCGATATTGGCTGGGCGTGGTGGCACCCTAAGGTCTTCTAGGCCGAACATAGGGTGGTAGCCAAGTCAGCAGGTAGCCACAGCTTTCCTAGCAGACAAGCGCAGGTTGCCCATCGACAGGTGAGCACATGCCTTAGGCACTGGTGACCGCGTTCCGAGGGGATGTGTGTGGCTTCACCCCAGCCTATTTTGCGCCCTCCTCGCCCCTACTCATTTTCCTTATTCTTCTTTTTTTCTCCACCTACTTTCACGATGTGGACATGACCTTCTTCTACCAGGGACACGAACACCTCATCGTACGTTATCCCCGCAGGCGTCACCGCTCGGCGCACCCGGCGGGGACTCGGGGTCGTAGTACTCGTCAAGACGAACCCAAGCCGCTATCGCAGGGGGTAGTGCGCAAACATGAATATAGCAGGCATATCAAATTTTCAAGAAAACAAGACTTTCGCAACTCAATCGATCCACCCTCCTCCTTTTATAGCTTTGGATAGAATGTCGGTTGTAAGAAACTTAATGGAAACTTACCATCAAGGAAATAGTAAAAAATCTCTAAAAATTTCTACTACCTTACTACAATTGCTCGCTTCCTTCCAACGGTAAAAATTGGATTTTTACCAGTTGCATTATTCTCAATGGCTAGTTTTCGGCAGCCTACATATTTCTCTGCGTGCCTAGCTTCTTTTCGATGCTTGGGACTCGTGGAACGAGACCGACGTATACCGGGCCTACCGTGTTTTTCCTCTTGCCCCGCGCAACATTCATCCTAATACAAATGGCTCCGGCCATATAGCTACCATTCAAACGCAGTTGGCCTAGTATGCACGTGAGAAGGTCGAATAATGTATCTTTGGTAGTTCTCAGCGTAGCTAATCTTTCACCGGCATCACCATTCATACTTAGTTGCGAGAGCAAGGTCCCAACCAATGTTGGCAAAAATTTCCGTGCCTACAAATCGTCATATAATACCAGTTTATCTTTTAAACGCATTTCGGATATGCCTATCATGTTTAAGTTTTTTCTTGTGCCTTTTTAACTTGATGGTGAAAGTTAGCAAGCGAAGTGATCCTTCACACAGGACGGAAGTTGCGCAAAGTACCTTCCATGATATCGTGCACACGCTAAGCTCAGAAGGCTACGATGCGCAGTTAGAATGATATACTCTATGTGATTAATGGCCTCTTCCCATAAACCATCCAAAACAACAAGCCAACAATTTATTGTAACGTGGGTCCTATAGGGTTCCAAAGGATCGATGATGTATACGTTCCAATCACTTCGAACAACATTACGTACCTTGCAAGCGCTCTTTGTTCTAGTGGAATTTGCTAAAATTTTACAATGGCCTCGCTCGTTTGAGGGTGATATGTAATTTTTGCGTGGCAGATTCGAAACTCTCACCAAACCTTGAAAGGTGTCATTAATGAATGTATACCTCTATCGCTCATCAAGATCTTCGATAGCCAAACCCCAAGTTAAAAATGTACTCAAAAAAGAAAGGCACAATGTATTCTATAAAGCAATCCTTTCACGTGCCTGCGCTTTCCGCCTATCTAGTTACACACCGGTACTGTATTGAGGTGATGTATCAGTATATGTCTTCTTGCTTGGTGAATTGATTGCCCCAATGAAGTTTGCTGCTCATTTATTGAATGCCCGCGTGTCATTTGTGTCGAAGGGCAATTTTTTCCTTCGGCGTACGCTCGTGTTCGTTGGCGCGGTGTCGCAAGCTTTGCAATAGTCGCGAGAGTTGCTATGCAATGTGGGCCACCACAACCCAATCCTTTTAACATTTTCCTTCGGCCATCACTTTTCCCACGTAGTGCGACCCTCGCGCGTTTCCGGGCTTATGATAAAATGGCTTGTCTTTCATGCCTAGCATGGCCTCGTTAAAGACTCACCGGGGCCCACCCTACAGGGTGGTCCGGCGTACAAGATGGTAAAGCTAGTTGCGGCGAAGGTTACCGCCCCTCTTTTTTTCTTGCATTTAATATTCGCAAGTGCCATCCCCGTTGTTAAGAATTAACAATATCAGAAAAGTGCTCATCAACCACCTTAATAGCAAATATTTACCTGCAATCTTTCCTCTAGGTTAGTTGGTTCTCACCACCGTGATTTGGGGACAAGTGGTTTGGTACACATTTAACTTCACCACAAATATCTCAAAGTCATATTCTAACAAAATAGCTATTGAAAATATTCCACCTCAACACAAGCGTATCGATGAGGTACTTCAAAGTGGAGTGATTCCAGAATATCTTGAAGGCCTACCTAGTAGACAATGTGTCGTATTGCCAGCATACACCATTTCTAGCCGCATTCGCAGTAGCATAATTATGCCCGCGCTAGAGAGTTTTAACAAACACAAATTGTGTGGTCAATGTTCCTTCTGTGGCTATGTATGATAGCCTTAGGTGATTCTAAGCGTCCACAAGGACATGAAAAATTTTTCTCACGCGGTAAAATATGAGGATAATGCAGACCATCTTTTTCTTGACATATCTCAAAATCCTTTCAATACCTCCGTCTCAAAAAATGATACTTTTTTCTTTAGAAGCTTTTCCATGAAGTATGGATCACTGCGTACTCTTTTGAATAAACTTCCTATAGCTCATGCAAAGAAAAGAGATTTTAGTGCAATCGTTTTCTTACCAGACTACGCAAATTGATACATTTGAAACCTTGATAACAATCTATCAATCCCGTCGATAGACTATGTGGCCTAAAAATATCCCAAAAGGTACATAGAATATGCACTTTAATATTTAAGGAAATCCCATTTTCTGTTGGCATCCAACATCATGCAGAAAGTTCTAGACATGCTTCTTTACCAATTCCAAATATTGTTCAATTCCCAAAATTATTCTTCCACAAACTTGTGAATGAACCTTCAATAATGCGTACCACTACTCGTGAAAAGACGCAAGGGGCATTTTTGGAGCCCAAAGGGCATGACGCTCGTGTATTGGAGGGATCCCCATTTCCGTGATGAAAGTAGTTTCGTTGTGATTTTCAGCATCTCGATCTAATGGTAGCCCAAAAACCCATCAATGAACAAGTATGCTTCTTGCTCCTCCCACACCGTCGATACTCTACCGCAGAATGGCAGCAGGGAAGGGATTATGTACGCAAGAATCATTCATCTTACGCAGTGTCGATGCACATTTCTTATTTTCTCATTTAGTCTTTTTTTCTTGGACCACCATCGTGGCTTATCCAATTCATCACATATGTAACCGATGACATCACAAGCAGTATTTTTTCAATTTCCTTTCAACTTTTTGCTTATTCTTGGGTTCAATGGTATGTCACTTCTTGACAGTATGTGGATATGGTTTGTGCGCATTCACATGACCCTGTGTCCCGTGGTGATACCGTATTTAAAATTTCATGGAAATAGATTGTGGTACTCCAGAGAAGTTCCACGACTTTCCCAATGGTATCATCATCCCGTAACTCTGCACTCCCAGCTTTACCTTGGGTTGCTATTCTATTCTAATGTTGACTTCCTTAGCTTAAGAGGTTTGGTCACATCGTACGGCTTACACTAGGGTCCAACAACTTCTCGTTCACCTAGACTCGGGATAGTGATATTTCGTGCAGCCTTCGTCATATTCCCTCAATTGACAGATTATGACACGTGAACATTCCGCATCCGCGTATCCCAAGTTGTTTCCCCATACTCTACATGAGGGTGATTCATCAAATAATAGAGCATCTATGTCTTGGTGGCTTCGCTCAATTTTTCGCCCTATCCACTTGGAACGTCCCCACAAAAGTGTCCCTCATGGTATCCTGTGCCAAGCAGTGCACCGATGTAGCTCCGCATCCAAATACCATGTGGTGGGGATGGGTACCAAGGTATGAATAAACAGACCCATTCGTCCTAGGTTCTTTACACCACACCTCCATCCATGTGGACAACGTTGTGCGCTCCTCGATCGAGGAAAATCCCATGGCAGGAACCGTGGGTTCAAATCATAGGATCATCTTCGCGACATTCCTCCCCAATCCCGAAAAGTCCTCTTTATGAGTTTCTAACACCGCGTTAGGCCACGCATGGCCAGGGCGTTCCCGTATTCTCCGTTCCTTGAGACTTCGCTTCGAATTATCTAAGAAAATCTCAATAATACCAAAATCATCAAAGTAAGGCAACTTCTACTTCCGAGGAGATACACGGAATATCTTTGTGATCCTAAGACACCATAGCGCAAATACGCTACAAGCAACCTGCTCCTACCAATTTTTGGATCTCCCCCATCGAAGCCGCAGAGGTACTCCATCGTCTTTTCTCTCAGTGCTACCGCCGTCCCGTAGGTTAATCCAACCTCGGCCTCCGGGCAGTTAGTTTATACATATGATCACCCGGCCATCTTTCCGCACGAGGCCGTATACCGCCCTCTCCTCGCCGGGGTCTGTGAGGACTATTACGCCCATACTCTCTGGCCTCCAAAAACCATGCTCCTTTTCTTCGAAGTTGACAATGCCTCCTATTTTCATAGCCTAGTCTTAGCCTCCCAGGAGCGCAGGATAAGGGTCCGTATCCTCTACAACTTGAATTACCTCAAAATATGTGTGTACCTTAACTCATACAATATTCTTACCATAATTTTTGTTAGGCCTTCCCCACGGTATGACCTTCGTTGGTTAGCCATGCATCGTATAGTAGACTGCCATGGCCCAGGGTTCTCCTATCCTCTCGCTAAGTTTGTTTGGGTAGGAAATTTGGATTTTGGATCTCAAACCAGGATACCCCGATCTATTTCACAATCACCAATTCGTACAAATAGTCGTATTTCCAAATCAGTGCGTTTCTTATGCTCGGGGAATTTTGTGGACATTCAACTTCTGGCTAGAGTAGGGTTTCACCTTTCATGAAATGCTCATCAATGCTTGAAGATTTATAATCGCTTCATTTGCTTAGCAACTTCATACATTCCCTGAGAGAATGGTTTTAATTTCTTTTGTTCTCTTTTAGATTTGTTGGAGCCTTGGAGGCAGACAAGCCATTTTTGGTAAAGTCTTTGCGAGTTTTCAGGGAAGGTTTCTTTCTTCTTTCTTTGTAGGTCCAATATTTTCCTTTGGAGCAGTGGTATTTTTGGATAAGGGGTTCAACCATGTTTTCTTCTCTTAGCTCCTCAGTAGCCACAAGCACTGCGATAATGACACGAATATCGGGTCCCCCATCACGTGGTTCTATCTTTGCACCTTTGCACATTCTCGCGTCAGTATTCCGTTGTTTTTTCTCGTATCTTTTCTATTAGTATCGAACACCCTTGATCACATGATCCAATTGTCTCCATTATCTGCTGTGATTATTGTGCAAGGTTTAGACAAGCCTTTTAAGTGCTCCTACTTGTCCACAATTATAGCGTATCAATTTCTCTTCCCCCGACCGCACTTTCACCTCTCTTCTCTCCGGCTCGGGCAGTGGGATATCCTTGTTCTTAGTGTGGACAGTGTGGTGATGGTTGCTAGCTAAAGCTTTCTCTATCATTAAGTCATATGTCCGTTAGTCGTGTTCGTTGCCATGTTCCACAAATTAGCAGACCCATACTCATTGTTGTTTGTATTTGTAAACATAGGCACCAAGACGGCGGCAAGAAAGGGGTTGGCATCATGTAGTCTTGGGCCACTTCTCACTGGCCACACCATAACATGGGGGTGTTTGGTCTCGTAGCCTATTTAGGCACAATGGGTTGGGCCCCCGCCCGCATGTAGCAATAGAGGGCACTAATCCTTGCCGTGGCTCGACACCTCACATCTTATGCACCAAACATCTAGGCTAGCTTATTTTCTCACTTATTTCGAAATTACAGATTTTGAGGGCATTGCCTCCAATCGGCCCTAGATATGTTAAATTTCAAATCGCGTATTGTCTCTTAGTGGAACTTCTAGCTTCATGCAAACCTCCAAGGATTTTTCTTGCATGTCAATTTTCTACTAACCCATAGGCCCACGTAGGTGAGTTAATAGCATGAAAATGGACCATTCGTGCTACATATCCTCACTTTCAATTCCCCATCCCCCGATAACCTTTAGCCATTGATTATCCCCGCTGTTGCCGCACTCAAATGGGTCCTTGCTTAAAATATTTCTGCAGTCAATCACCGCCTGAGTAGGACTTAGTGATTCTAAAAAATGTTGTTTTAAGCAGCATCTTAATTTCTTAGTTGATGATCCGGTACGTCGACCTACGTACTCTATGAACCAATTCAAGGCCCTTCCTTCACTTATTAGGATAATTATGCCTTTTTTACAATATCGCTAGAAATATCTCCAGACACCATTAGATTCGACATAACCAAAAATCAAAGCATGAATTCATCCCCCACACCCTTAAAGGTGAAACATCATGTGTGGCCATATCTTCTTCCTGGTATTAGCGAAGGGGTAGGGGAGCTCTTGCCCTTACGCCGATTCGACGATGGTGTAGCTAGAGGATTGCTTCCGTGTGCATAGGTGGCTCTCTTAAGGGATATAGAAGGATTCATCCCCTTCTCTATTGATCGTAGTACTTACTACTTCGTGTCGATACTCTTGCCCCGATCGCAGGTCATTTTATTTGCATGGCCGCAAAAAATGCCTTTTTCGCACAAAGAATATTTTTAACCGTAGTGGAAATGTTTGCAAGAAATTACCTTGGAATCCTTTGAGGAACCTTTCGCTTCACTTCGTACAGGATACGAACTGATCGATTATGTATCTTATTACAACCCTCCTAGCACACTATCCACCCGTTGCCTACAGCTTTGGTGATTGTGTTGTCAACCTTTCCAATTGTTGAATTGATTTTGAGTCTGATCGCGTAACTTAATCATCTTTCCAACACGCCCCGAATTTCATTAGCCTTAATAGCCACCGTATCTCATGCGTGAACGTTACAAATAAAATTTCATATACTTCTATGAAAATATATTTTTTTCTTCCACCTTTCAATCATTAGCTTTGTAGCCGCAATTTCTTTATGGAAAATTTCCTAATCTATTTTTCAAATCGTTTTCTCAAGCCTGTGTTTCTGGTGCTACCTACCAACTTGTGAATTAACTTCGTGTTTCTTCCCAAATGCTCCCACTCCCAGTGTCAGTAATCCATTTTGGTTTGAGGGCCTTAGACTCAGGTTCGTAGTTAAGGTTTTCCAACAAACCCCCATACTAACGTTCCTTTTTGACAATGAACTACTTTCGCAGCGTGCTGTCTCACCCAAAGTAGCATGGGTGGGTGTTGGAACCAGACGTGTTCACCCTGGGAGAAGTGTAATTACGTTAGCCTCCGTTGATTCTTATTAGGTTCTCACATAAGAACGATTTTAACCTTAACAACATAGAAAGTGTAGCTTATAAATCATATAGATAGCACATATGTTTAAACAAAGCTACTATTATTACAGATCTTACAACACCTTCTCATCCACATGCGTACCTAATTATCATCGCGTACGAACAAAAATTCGTGCTTATTTTAGATAACACAAGAGATACTTCAACAAGAATGCAGCAACTAGTTTAGTAACACAGAGATAATTCAATAGATTCTACATTCATTAACATCCAAAACTAAGTTACAAACCCGAAACACAACCTCCGTGCACACAGCCCAACAAGTCCACATACGTAGGACCGAAGATCCGGGCACAACCGCAGGGAGTCCTTACCTAAAAACCGCCTCAAAAAACAGATCTCAATAGTTCATACTTAGCATCAATCTTACTTAGTCTTAGACTCAAAACTATCCATCTATTTATATCTTCATAGCCTCGCACTATCTCCGTGTTCCGTATTACCAAGGTTTTTAGACTCTAGGCTCACTCCTTTGACTTGTTACAACACATTGGGGGCTTTGACCTGCCCCAAAGCCTCAAAGGCTTAGACTACCTGACATTATGTTATATATATAAATGGCTAGGGGTCCCCATTCCAACATATATACACGATTTATATGATGTGATTGTCCCAAATGTACAATCATGAATGATGTTTTATATTTTAACAGTATCGAATGATTAATATGCCAATCAATTCTTGATTAGCTAATGAGTCTCTGTAAACCAATTTTCTGAATGAGGAATGTGAATGAATGTAATACAATGAAATGAATGGTAACAAACGTACTCTTTAAACAATCTATGTAAAAATGGGTTCTAAGCACGATATGTGTTATTTAATTGTGAAACCACCACTATAATCCACATACTACCACCCAATCAACGCTAAGAAATATTTCTCCCAGAGTAGGTTGACCAACGTGCACAGTACCTGCCACATTGTTCGAAGCAGACCAACACCCCTTGAGACCGTAAATCGTACCCAATATAGTGAATTACGCAAGCCACATAAGCAAGATTATAGGTATGTTCATCAGGCACCACAAAAAATAAAAATGACCTATCTCATCGAAAAACACCGCTAAAATAGATCAAAATTCATCAAATTCACATAAAAATATAGACATACATGAACAAAAAATACAATATATATAGGTAAATCAAATGGTAGGAAAAATCCTAGGCATAATACTTTCGTACAGTAGCCTACCGGCTCGTTAGCTTGTCCTGCTGGAAATCAACCAAGGCATAAGTTTTTCAAGAGATCTTTACAATAAAAGGGCTTACCACATGTATTTTAACTTTCCTGCCCCTAAGGCACATTTTTCTTGAGCACAACCAAATAAAGGTCACCATCGCAGAAAACCCTAGGTTTGATTGCCTTATCGTACCAAACCTTCACTCGTTTCTTATGAGCCTCGTTCATCGTAGCTGCATCTTGGCACGGTCACTTCCAGATGCCCTAGATAAACAAGGCGTTCTTGAGACTGAAGTGTTAGGAATAAGCTCAATCGCCAGCCTTAAGGGAAGGAATCTCACATTCAAGAGGAAATATTGGTTCCAACCTACAAACTAGTCGTAACAGTGAATCTAGTCGTAGTGTTAACAAACAGCCAGTATGCCCAAAGTGTAGGATACAACTTGAGATTCCAATTCAACTTGGCTTTATCATTTTTTCCATTGAAGGACAACTTTAAGGAATTGAAGTTTACTTTCGCTTCAACCTCGCCCATTGGCCCGAGGATACATAGAGACAAATTCTCCCGCCTAAAATCCATCAAGAGCCAATTCAACCATCATATTGTTTTGAAAATGATCGGCCATGTCATGAAAATATCTTAGGAATACAAAAGTGAGAAATGAATTGGTTGAACAAAAGCATGGTTGTTTTTTTACCATCGTTCACAAAAGTAGGCATAGCCCTCACCACTCATAAAAAAGTAGTCTATTGCTACAATAATGTACTTATGACCATCGACAAGCGGTTACAAGTAGTATAATCAATACCTACTTTGTGAATGGAACAATTCCAGGATAATAGGAAAGAGCGGAGATGAATGAGCCCGTATCTTTCACATAGAATTGATGTAGAAAGGGGAAAATTTTAGGGGGAAAATTTTAGCCCAAGGCGAAATTTATGTGATTTTAGATTTTAGATAAGGAATTTTTCATAAAAGCTATTTTGTATAGTTTTATATAATTAGCCCTTAAATTATTTTAAAAATAATTAATTATTATGATTTAGTCTAAAAATAAAAGTAATAAAACCCTAAAAGCCGGATTCGCCCTCAACATTTACTACTTCCGGACAGCCTTGGGTTGTATTTCATTTTATTTATTTATATTGGGAGGGTTTTGGAACTACATTCACCCTCAATATCCGCAATGGCCGCAGGTGTTTCTGCCCTCAACATCCAACATGCAAGGTGGCAAAGCTTGCCCGTGTTAGTTGGGTCGCACATGTCGACACAATGGCATAAGAGGGCCCCAAATCCCAAACATTCTAGCAATGGGGTTTAAATCGTGCTCGCTCGACTTCGGTCCCTCTTCATGTTCAATATTCTTCTCGGGGCGCGTACGTTTGAAAGAAATTTTGAGGTTCGCACCGGGGGATGCCGAGGTAGGGGTTGTTAAAAACAATCGGATCTTCTTGATTTTTCCGCTGTCACGTTACAAAAGAGTAGTTTTATCTTAGTGCGCACATACAGAAGGTATTATCCCCATAATCATATCAATACAGCTGCAATGTTAAACGCATGTCAATGGGTTCTTTGGAGATAGGGATTTTGATCTAGACACCGGATTAAATGCCAAATTTCAAGAGATTCAATGTTTAATGGAATTGATAATGTTGTGGATGAGTTTGAGAAATTCAATTTAGATATTCAAAGAAAAACTAAAACGATTGGTACACATTCACAGGAAGGAGCCGAGGAAATACATAGAACAAACCCTAAAGTGCTCGTTATAGTCTCGTGCTTTAGCATGACAAGATAAGACCGGGGGCATCGAGACTCGCAATGACCCCTGCTGCGCCACTTGTGCACCTATGTGCGGCGCCGTTCGGCGGTTCGAGGATTCAAGCCGACCCGTAGACATTTAAATTCGTACAATCGTAACCCAAGGAGTGTTTCCTTCTTTAATCATAGTGTTTTGAGTGAAATTTTCAAAGTTGTTGGTATTTTGGGCGTTCTGCTAAAAGACCCACATCGTATTTCTACATGTCTCGAAACATCTATCTTTGGAGATATTTAAAACAATGTCTCAACATCCGTCCTGCTTTTCTTTTTATTTCACGAGTTGTGGTCTCCACAGAGAGATGAAAGATGAAAGCGAAAGTAACGTTTTGGATAAAATTTGTTTTTTGTTATGTACTGGCGTAAAGATTGAATTGGGAAAGCTTGAAGTTGGTTGTAGTCTAGAATATAGCTTTAAAACTCGATTGTATATTGAATATCCTAGTGTAAACCAAAGGCAAGGTTCTCTAAACTCGTTGAATTTGGACAAAAATAACCCATAGCTAATTTTGATTCCGTAGTTCATGTTAAGGGGGTCAGTTTTTGTAGTCTACAAAACCCTTGTGTGGGATTTAACCAGTTTCCTTTCGAAAGAAATTGAAGTGAAAACTATTGTAGTATGGAGGCCTATATTTACTGCTTCTAAAGAAAAACTGTATGCTTTCTTTATTATGGTATAGAGAATGACAGAACAATTTCAAATATATTTATTTACAAAGTTTCTTTACCGAATTATTTATTATTTCTAGTGATCGACGTTTTCATGGAAAACAACTTTATCTAAATTGGGATTTACCTTTTATTTTTGGCACAGGGTTTTATTTGAATTTATAAAAGGTTTTAAGGACAAGTAAAAATCCCTCTCAATTTATTTTTATGACAGACGTCAAGTGTAAATTTGTAAGGTTTGTAATTTCATTTTCATCTTGTACATGCTTTATATATCTATTGTTTTCATAATAGTAGAGTAGATTTGGCCACTTGATAAATATTATGCTATCATTCAGATTTTGTAAACTTCAGATTGTATAAAAATTCTTTCACCGTGTGAACAATGATTGGAATTATAAATATCTTGGATATTTTTGTGTTTTGTTGGCATATGAGTTTTGAATGTGCAATGCACGTAAGACTTGAAAGTATTAGAATCGTATCCATGTAATATTTGGAAGTCTTCTAGGTCTTGCGATTTTCTAAAGATAGCATTGGATTGATTTTAAGTGAAGGATCGTATATGAAGATGTACCAACCACGCAGTGTGTGATATTTGCCATTGGGTCATGTGAGGATACCTTGTTTGGGTGAATAAACTTTTCAAATCCATGTGAAATTGATGTATGAATATGAAAACATTTCTTACCATGTTCCACAATCGTCGTTCAACTATTTGCGTAAGGTATGTTGCTTGCATATTGCAGGGTTACAGGTCACCTGCTCAAACTTGTCAGAACTCATTCTCGTCACTAGTGGGTATTGTGTTTGGTGGTTGAATTCCCCCTCTGCGCATATTCGGGCGAAATAGTGGGCATCCGTAAGGTTTTCTCTTCTTGAACAGCACATATCCTACTATGATCTTTACCATGAGAGAATAACCACCTTTAATGCCCTGCAGTCCAGAATAAAAGGTAATGGGTGGTATTAATCTTTTTCATCCTGCCTTCCTTAACCATTTTTCAGTTTATCTTGCTACAATTAAATGTAAGATTCTTTTAGGCATCTTCTATTTGTAGTAGCGGTTGTTGGCATGTTGTGTACAACTGGTGGTTTGCTATCTGTGAAGTTTGTATCATGTGAAAATATGAATCAGCTATATTGTTTAAAGTTTCTTCGCTATTATTAGTGGGCTAATGGTTAAGAGCATGTGTTTCTCCTAATAGGTCACAAGTTCAAAAACAAGAGGGCAGTGAGCATATGCCTTCGTAGAATTAGCAATCAAATCGTTGCACGGAGGTGGGTCCCTTGTCCCATAAAAAAGAGGGTTCCATACACCAATTTGGTGTCTAGTTTGGCCGTGACCTTAAAATTGGATTATTATTATTATATTCAAGAATGTTTCTAGCTTTGACTAGTCGATGTTTTCACTAAGAGATTGAGCGTTACAAGCTTTTTTTCTAGTTGATGAGTTAGGAAGAGGCCGTGTAGATGCCTGTTAGATGGCACATAAGTAGATGTAATACATCGTGTTACAGAAGGAACCAAATCTTCCCTCGATTGATTTATGCTCGTAACAAGTTCTCGAAGATGTAGCAAGAAAGTTCCCTCATCATGGTTGATGGCTCATATTTTAATTATTAGCTATACCCAAGAAGTGTGTGTCATATTCGTATCGTCAATGTCATCACATCGCTTGGGTTTTGGTTTTCATGTTTTATGGGTTCTTCTCATGACCTCATTCTCATGTCCAATCTCGACCGGGAGGATCTTCTGGGTGGAGTCGATGAATCGTCTGGCTCTATTTCATGAACCAAAGATAAGCTTTGATTGTATCTTATTTTCAGAGTTTATTTGTCCTTTTCTGTTTTCTAGGATGGAGCTTGAGTTGGAACTTCCTCGAAATCATTAAATTTATGCTAGTGACTTAACTGTCCTGGCCATGAACACGGTCTTATGCAGAAATTCTTATAACTCCTAACTTTTTCCAGGAAAAATGAAATCTAGAATAGTGCCAGGTTTTAATAGTTGTCTAGCTAGTTTATAGGAAAGATAGTCGAATTGAAACTCTTTTTAATTCTTCATACTTTTGCATGTGATTTGGATCATTCTGAATTTATTGAGCAAAGGATTTTATTTTGGGATGAAATTGACTGAGACTCAAAATCCTTAATTTCCTTTTGCAGATTTGAAGTGGTTTTCATCTTCTTTTTGTTCTTAATTTTCATACAGATTTCTCAAACATCAATTTTCTTACACAGGTAGATTTCTTTCAATTCGATGGCACCATTTTCGTTGCCTCTTGGCTTTGGTTTACACCCAATAGATGAAGAACGTGTTACTTATTACTTGAAGAGGAAAGTACATGGCCATAAGATTGAGCTTGACATTATTCCTGAGGTGGACCTTTACAAGATTGAACTGTGGGATTTTCCTGGTAGGTTATATTTTGTTTCTATTTCTTTTGTTTTCTGTAATGTTTTAGGCCTTTTATCTTCAAGTTAGTTTAAGATTTTTATATAATTTATCCTTAAGGTAAGGCTGCCTTAAATTAAGTTTGAGCAGTCTAGTGATTTTTTTTTTTAAGCTCCGTGTGTGTGCATGCATCACATATTGGTAGACAATTAAAACAAGTGTACATTTCTTCAGCAGCTTGACTATTCAAAAATTGAACTTTATCTTCTCTGTTCAGGTTTCTGGTTGCTAAGTAACATGTTATTTTGAATTTGATTGTCCTGCTATTTTGGATAACTATGCTCTGTAGTCACTGGAACACCAATAATTTTGCTGGTTACTAGGCTGACTTAAATATCTTGTTCTTTGGCAGATAAAATTTTCCTCCCAAGAAAAGATCTACAATGGCATTTCTTTAGTCCATGCGATAGGAAGTATCCAAATGTATCACGTACTAATAGGGCCACTGAAGCACTGGAAAGGACCAGAAAATTACATCTCAGCGGAGTACAATTGGATAAAAAAAGACACTAGTATTCTATAGGGGTCGTGCTCCATTTGGAGAAAGGACAGATTGGGTTATGCATGAGTATCGGCTTGATGAGAAGCAGTGCCAAGAAATAGGTTTACATGTTTCTTGTCTATCTCTTCTTCTTTGGATGTTGATATTTTTCATTTGTAGCCATTAAACCTGTGGGAAGTATATGATAATGTTGAATCTCTCTGCACCATTAAAGTTGTTGGTATTACGAGATACTGTCTCTTGGGGAGTTTCTTTAGTTATAACTTATTTCAGATCTTTTTAAATGTCATTAAGAACTGTTTCAATAGGAATTATTGATGGAATTACTTTTGCAGGATTCTTTTGTCTTATGTCGCTTCGTCAAGAAAAATGGATTAGTAACAAAAAGTGGTGACCAGTTTGTTGCCCCAACTGAGAAAAATGATTCAGATGGTGCAAATAACAACACCTTACCTAGCAATCTGGCTCAAACATTCTATAGTGAGCATCAATCACCAGTTTTGCAAGAAGGTGAAAATAACACAAACTTAAAACTGCCATCTGAAACATAATCTGAGAATTTCAATGACATGGTTGAAGACAATATTGAGAGATGGTTAGATGTGCTTCTGGATGATACAGATCAAAATTGCAACATGGAATCTCCAGTTGAGTTGACAAATAACGCAAAGTTATGTGGCTTACTTCTTTTTGTTACAATAATATTGCAAAGCTCTCAATTCCTGGTAGATGTCACAACTAACTTTCATATAATATGTAATTAGAAAGTCTAACTCTCGTGAAATAATATATTTATTGCAATTCGTGAAAATTTTTACTGCGTGTTTATGTTCTGCATTTAAATCTACACTTACAGAAGGTTTAACATTCCAGAATATTGCTTTTATATTTCTACTATAACATATATACAGACATTATTTCATAAATAACATACATTGATACTTTAATTCCATCCATGAGTATTGCAGGTCTCTTTTTCTGACCCTTCATGGAAGAGACATTATTTGAAAGATGGACTGGAGTGATGTTAAAGTCCGATAGAAGAAACTAACTTATGTGTCTTTGCTAGGATGGTTGCCAAAAAAATGAACCTCAGTGGACAAAATACTGCATCTGTGACACTAAAATTTATACCAGTGTATTTCAACTGGGTTACTCAATTGGCATTGAAAGCAACCTTAGTTGAGCCATATTTTTTTCCTCCATAAATTTCAATGAGCAACTATTTTATTATTTAGTATAATGGAAAATTCAAATATATAATGGAATTCTACCTGTCCTAAGTAGTAATTTCACATTTGGTAAAAATGTTCCTTGCAGATCCAAGATGAGTGTGTCAATTTTAGTGAGTGCTTTGACCTCTTTTCTTGGTTCTTCAAAAGGATTCATATCCGCCACTTGGATAAGAACATGGAGTTACATTATCCACTTCTCTAAGGAATTTATAACATTTATTGCGGGTTCACAGTATTTCCTTGATATTCGTCTGTGTTTTTTCGTGAAATTGCATCTCATATTTCGTTTATGAATGATAGAAGAGTACATAAAGTAGTATGTATCATTGGGCCAAGCTGTGGTTATAGTCTACCTCTCCCTACATATGCAAGGAATGCAAGTATATCTTCTTTGGCCCATATTCTGAAGAGAGGTTCTACACTCTTTTTAAAATTCCAATTATGGCTAAAATCTACGCTGCTAACATTGATCTAGCATTTGCAATCTTTCTCACATGAAGGGGGAGGCATTCTCGTTAGGTAGCACAACATCTATTTTCACTCAAAAGAGATGCTTAGGTGTTCTATATACCTATGCTAGACTTCCTGATCATCCATCCATCACCAAACTGACGCCCTCCCAAAGAAGATGACTGACAAAGAGATTGTTGTACTCAGCGGTAACCCATTCCCAAAATGCTTTAGCAACTCTAAATTCCCACAACACATGTTACTTTGTGAAACCAAATAGCAACCATTTGTTAGGCCTGAGGGGTGGAGCATATCTTTGACCGCTGGGATCTAGTTAAGAACCAACTATCCAAGTAGTCTAGTTGTAAGGTCATTCCTTAAACATTATTTTGAAGATTTCCTCTTTGCTTTGCTACTTGTTGCTATGCTTCTGTTTGTTGTCTGATTTTCTTTGAGAAACTTCTTGACTCTTTAATCCGTTCTCTTTGTTTTAGTTATCCTGATCAAGCTAATACTATCATCTTTTCTTTAGTTGTTATGTCTTATGCAGATTACTGTAGTTGGTTCTTACCTATTTTACATGGTGTTACTGCCATTGTGGAATGGTTATCAGAAATTAAGAAGAAATAATATCCCTCCATCCTAAGTAATAAACTCAAGGCTTCAACATCAAGATAGCTACTTGTTAATTATTAGGTTTTTAGGCAGCAGAACCAAATCAACTCGCACTGTATTCTCAAGAATATATAAAAGTTCCAATGAGTACTCAACTATTTCCCTGGAGTCTGAATGCATTTAGGATGCTTTTGTGCCTAGTTTTTGAGATTACTCTCCTTTATAGAGAAGTAGTTTGGGACTGGATACATGCTTTTAGGATGGCTGAATCAAGCACCATAAAAATGCTAGTTGCCTCCATTTTTTTTCTATTTATTTTAAATTGTAAATATTTTTTCTATTAACCTAAGATGGTGAAATTGTAACAAGCTTCGTGAGGTAGAGAAATTCAAATCTCCTTAGCTGAATTGAGTAGCTAGTCTAGGTTAGGGATATAAAAGCATTAATAAGAAGAGTAGACGAGATCATTTTGATAGTAAGACTCTCTAAAAACATCCAAACCTTGGCTTGTTGTCTAGCATTATTATGCAATTGTTCATTCTTTTGAACTCAAATTAAAATGCATCACTTTTGCTAGTCTACATACCACAATTATGTCACTAAGCCTGCTTTCTTTTCCACCTTGATTTGTATAAAATTGTATATGATATGGATGATACATGATACAACCTGGATGTAACCTGAATATGGGTTAAACACAATCTATCTCATATCCAGTAAAAGTTTAAAATAAGAAGAAAAAACCCTAATAATAAAAATGACACTAGCCTTTCAAGTATAATTAAGAGAAATCCTGTTAAAAAGGTATTGAGATCTTTCATAGTATTTGTTTATGTTAGTTTTCTTGACAATATCTACACAATCCTGAATAGTTAATGTTTTAATAACATAAAGAGAACACCAACTCACTCAATGGTTAACTGGTAAATGATTTGTTCAATGCACTTTTCATATCAGTGTAAAGATGTTTGTAGGCTTACAATTGAAATGCTTATGTTCTTATATAGGTTTTCTTTGAAAGTGCTTCCTTTCAACTTAATAGAAGCATTATAGTTGGCCCAAAGAGGCGAGGCACCATAATTGGTTCACTCGTGCATGTGAAAGTTGAAAAAACCCCCAAGGGGCTTAACACAAGCACATTCATGTGGCTAAGTTGTTATGACAAGGGGTTATTATTTTGTCAAAGTCAACTAGGGTTTGTATTTGGTCCCATCTGCACATTTCATGTAATGGGGGAATTGTAGTTTTTTGGGTTGCATGACATGCCATTAGCTGAAATCTGCTGAACTGAGATCCTGATGATTGTTCTTATGTAGTTTTAGTAAAAATATTGTGTAATGAAACAATGTTATGGATTTTGTAGTTATCTCTCCTTTAGAGGGCTTAGTAATTGAATGTGTCCCCCAGAAAAACATAAAAATAACTTGCAACAAAACTATAGAAACAATGAGAGTGATAACTAACCACGAGGCAACTGTTTCATAGGTATAGAGAAAGACAAACAACCGTGGTATTTTCTGACCTCAATTGCATTCATGACTTTTGAATTGATGCAAAAAATGTTTATGCTTATATGAGACGACAATGCCTTTTCAAATACAACTAGGAGTAAACATGTTAAAATGTGAAACCTCCAAAAAGTAGTAAAGATCCCAAATAAATTATTTAGGTTATAATTGTTATAACAATCTTGGATATGTTATATTTCATGGTATTTATTTTGGTAACATATATATTTATATAAGCCACACACAGAAATGTATTGTATCCAAATTCTTATAATAATCTGTTGTATAAATATTCATATCCATCTTTGGATCACTTGGTACTTCAATTGCCTCCCAAAATGGTTGGGATGAGACCATATCTACCAAAAAATCAATATTAACAGAATTAATCTCAATGAAAGAGATGTCGCTGAAAAAACATGGGCTTGATTTCTCATTAAAATTTTTCATTTAAAGGCAATCTTGCCTTATAACCGTCAGGATAAGTTGGAACTTTGCACACTAAGAAAACTGTATGCCAAAAAACCCCTTTGTTATGAGTTTATATTATAACAAGACCTCCATGGCACAACGCGCTTGTAACAACCATTGAATAAAAGTAATATTAAGGGTTACAAAAGAAGATACTTGAGAACCCTAATTTTATTTATCACATAGATGGCACCAAGAAATCAAATTACACTTTTTTTCACCCAAGTTTGAAGAGGTGAAATTAGATGCTACTCTAGGTTGGAAAGGAGTAAGTTAATTAGTGGATGAAGTCAATCTTTTTTTAATGAAACTCTTCCCTTAATCGGGTAAATTTTTTATTGGAAGTTATAGTTCCACTTAATTGATGGAAATTTTCTTTTAAAGGTTTTGATGTATTTTAAGACTATCCACATCATCCAAATTTTGAAAAATGAATAGACCAAAGAGAAAATTTGCTTTGCTGAATAAATAAACTGGAAAAATAAACTTACCAAAAATGTTGAATTTGTCCACTTATTGACTTACTCTATTAAGAAAAACACCTATTAATTCCCTCGATATCTCAATGAATTCCCATTGATCTTTAACTAGGGTGTACATGCAAAATGTACAAAGGCTATTGGTTCACTTTGTGACGAGTCAACTACCTCTAAATAGGTTCTTGAGCCATCCTTAAAGAAGGACGTGTTGTGGATATCAATGTCAACCGTGTAGGTATAGAAATTTTGCACGTTGTCCTGTTCCTTGTCTCCAAATACCAGGCCTAATGGTTAAGAACATGTGGTTCCTCGTAAGACGTCACAAGTTTAAATGAAAAGGGGATAATGTCACAAGTTCAAATCCAAAGGGGTAGAGTATGCACACTTTTGCAGACTTTAGCAGTGAAATTGCTATGCAGAGGCAAGTCCCTTGTCCCACAAACAAACGACTCTTATACACCAATTTAGCGTATGGTTGGCTGTGACCTTAAAATTAGATTATTATTAACATTATTAAGAATTTGGTAAAATTTATCAACTTATGGGTAGAAATTTTGTCTTGTGAAAGTCTTAAACAACTATCTTCTCTTGCAAGATGCCTATTTATCATTTTTTTAATGTTCGCAGACTCTTTATCATTTTTTTAGGGTTAGCAAACTCTTTATCATTTTTTATTTAAGTACTCTCAATCAAGGAAAACAAGTTTCTGAAGGAAGTCTAGATGAAGAAAAGAAGGAAGTAGGTGTGTATGGATATGTTTGATAAGTTAGGTCATTTCATCATATAGTTGTAGATAACTGGGATAGATACTCTACCTCATGAATTTTATCAAAGGAAAGGGTTCTCTTTTGTTGGAAAGATGCATGAAGGGGTACGGTTCACATATTGACTAGAAGAAATCAACATAATATGTCTTCATATGAAATATGAGGTGGTTGAAAAAGATGGAGGAAATATGATTAGAAGTTCCTAGGAAGTGATATGTGAATAGAGAAAAGAAGAGATCATGAAAGATGCAACTATGGTCGCATGGAAAAGGAAATCAACATTTGATGACTAGTAGAATTGACCATGATATCTCCATGGGAAAGATATGTAAACCTTGGGAAAATCTGAAAAGAAAGAAGACCCTTAACAATTGAATATCTTGGAGATGTGTCAATATGTATGCAAAAAGTTGATATTACAATAAGCAAATGTCATGATGAAGGACCATCACAAAAGGTAAATTTTGTTTGATGTTCATTTTTCATTTTTGAACATGTTTGGATGGGCTAATATAGGGCTACTAAAAGGGAGTTGTGGATGTCACCTACAACTAGTACTCATGTGGTGGATGAAAGATCCCGAAGGACGCATGATGTGGAAAAGGTAGATGTATGAAGGAAAGCCATATGTGGACTAGCATATCACTTTCTGATGAAAGGAAGGATGACATGACTAACATGGTTCGTGAATGAAAGTGATGGATGGTCAATGCCCTATGAAGAAGCCCCAAAAGATGAAAGCTGCATAATGTTAAAGATGAAATTCATGACATGGAATGTAGGATCTCTTCAAGCAGCTGAAAGTACCATAATCTCCACCAAAGAGCTACTATTGGAAATCAAGTCCCTAGTTTGGATGGAGCTTGGGTACATTCCTTCATAAGAATGGGTATACCCTCCCTAGTTAAGAGGGAGAGATAGACACATCATTCTTGTCTTCACTTTGGAAGAAATAATGGAGGATTGGGTAAGCATCTAGCATCCGATACTCTTCGAGGATGTGGTAGGGAATCCACAACAAGAGTAGTGGTAAAGGACTGATATTCTTTGAGGACTGGGAATCCAGGATAAGAATAGTCCTGGGAGGACATACCCTGTGAACACCCAGGTGGGGTATGTGCCTTGAGAGACAATGATGATGGTGTCTATAAATCATTGGTCTTTCCAACATTGTGCTCTATTCTTATGGAGAGATAGAGCTATTAGTCAAAGCCTTGTTATGTGACAATGATGGTTGATATGATGCTAAACAGATGGGTTACCAATTCGACTCTTCTTACGAGAATTCTCCAGACTGAGAATGTCCGAGTACCTTGTAAGGATTATGAATGCCTCCCTAGTCAAGAGGGAGTGTTGAAATATGTAACTAGGTTTGGTCTTCATAATGACATATGTAATCATGATTTTATGTATTTGATGTAATGAGAAAAATAAATTTATTATTGTTGTTGAGGCATGGGTTTCATGCTCAAGGAAATTTATTTTTTAGCTCTAGCTCCCATTGTGAGCTCCTAGGGCTTGTTAGCGATTCTACAAGTCAAGAAAGTCATTGTCATGTATGAATGACCCATTTGGGCATATTACATATTGTAAAAGAGTTTATTTGAGTCATAGTTGAGTCAAAAGACCCTCCAAGACCTCGTCAAATGTGCAACCTACAAGTCGGCCTTCCCAAAGACAAGTTGGCCTAGAGACAGTTACAAGTTGACTTGCTTTCATGGACAAGAAAGCCTATAAAAGGAAGACTTCGACCACACTTGAGAGACACAATTCACTCATTCCTAGTTCGATCATAAGGAGGAAAATGTGTGAAAAAGAAAGAGAACGAAGGAAGAAAAGAAGGACGTGATTTCTGAATTCTTTTGGGCTACTTCTCCGACATGTGCGAAGAAATTAGGGCTTCAATTTGTTGTAAGGAAGCCAAGTTATAGATCCAACGAAGTGTTAAGGATTGGGGCAAGTAAGCACTGTTTTAAGGACCAAGTTCTCTAAGAACAAGAAGGATGCCTAGCGAAGGAAAAAGAGGAAAAAAAATATCCATTTTCCTCTCACACATGCGGCCTAGGGTTTCTAAAATAAGGGCCGAAAAGTGCAGAAGTTGCAGGAAGACTGAAATTGCAGAAGGGAAAGATGAAGTTGCAATCAAGGTGGTGTTAAGCCAAAACTGAAGACAAGGAAGAAGTAGCTCCTTTGATTTGGAAAAAGAGGCAAAGTTGACTTGGTCTTGGAGGAGTTTTTGGTCAAGGGTCTAGGTCTTGGAATTCATCATTTGAAGATTCTATAAGAAGAGGAATTCGTGTGGGTTTTCCTCTCAAGATTGGAGAGGTTTTGGCCCTGGATGATTGCCTATATCTTGTGTCCTTTTACTTATTGTTATTTATGGTTTGGTAGCTATTTGATGATGAAAAAACAATAATAATAATAACTAAAGGAAGAAGCTAACTAAAAGAAGTAAAAATACATCACAAACAATTATCAAAGAGAAGAGAAATCACTTAGCTTTCTGCCCCCATATTTCTCAACAATTTCTGTCAAACCTCCGAACTCAAGAAGTAATGCATCATGCCAATGTTCTTATCTCAAACTTAGTTGCTATTTATGCTTTCTATTTCTGCATTCCACATTCTAATAAGTTTCTATGAACCTGTAAGAAACACGCCACTATATACAATAGTAATACAAACATATCACATATGACAAATATATAATATAAGTTAGGATCTGCCTCTCTTTTGGTGAAACCCATGCTCTGCAAATGTCCATCTATCCTGGTATACTGCGCACTCGGTGCCTATGTGAGTCCATACAAGGCCTTTTTAAGCTTGCAAACATGGGAAACTTTCCCATTTACATCAAATCCTTGAGGTGGGACTCTTTCCTATTTACACCTCAAATCCTTGAGGCTACTCTATGTACACTTCCTCCTCAATGTTCCTATTAATGGAAGCTGTCCTCACATCCATCTGATGTATCCTGCATATGATAAATGAAACCAAGGACATAAATACTCTAATGGAATTATACCTGGTTACTAGAGCAAATGCCTTCTCATAGTTCACCCCCACTTTTTGGAAGAATCCTTCTTGGGTTGTTTAACAAGTAAACAAACACAAGTATTTATTATCAATACGGGCTAGTAGGACTTAGAAGCATCCCCAAGGTATATGGGTTTCAGCTATGATCAAGTTAGAAGATGATTTATCAATGAGTAAAGAAATACATATTACAAATATAAATCTAAACTAAATAATTTCTAAAGTCAAGTATGCAATCAACAGTAGAAGAATCTCCTAACTTAAGAGATTTGTTTGTCCTTCTCTCACAAGATTACTTCATGAATTAGAAATAAAAAACCACTAATTGAGAAATATATTAAGATGCATGAAACAATAATTGAAGAGGCTCCTAACTATAGAGATCCTGGTTGCCCTTCATGATCACAGATTCATTCATCAATAATACTATTGTTAGAAAACAGGATATCGGAAAATCATTAAAAAGCATGAAAAGAAGAATTCTAGATTAAGATCTTAATTAGATAGAAAGAATGTTTAACTTAAACATTTGATTGTCCTTTCATATGCAGAATAAGAATGATAATTAGATTCATCAAAACCCATAAAACATCAGCATATATCTAATCAACAAGTTAAGCATAAAACAAACTAGTTGAGAAACTGCAACTACAAATAACTAGAAAGTGCACTTAGCTCAGTGTGGGGGCCCTCCACTCTTGCCTCGCACACTGAAAGTACTTTCAGCTACTAAAACTTTAGTCAAGAAATCAACATATAACAATAGAAAATGGAATAGAACAGGTCTTCAGTTACTCTCCAAAGTCTAAAAAATAATAATGTTAAGTCATACAATTTCTACATCAATGCCTTCAAAGTCTGAGGCTTAGATAGATAAAATATGCAAAAAATTCATCTAAAATGCCTCCAGCTCGAGTCCAAGTTTCCTACAAATATGCAAACCATGAGGCCATTACGAGAATTTCTGATCTGGTCCAAAAATGCACTTAAAATTCATTTTTTATAAAAACTTCTAAGAATTGAAAAAATTAATTTAAATACCTGTATATGCATTTATTAGGAAAAATGGAGTGAATATGATGGTGTATAGATGGTTAGTATGGAAAATAAAGTGTGTTTTCATAAACAAAAAGAGATAAAAAACGAGGGCCAACAATCCTCTCACTACGAACTTTGCATTGAACTTCTCAATGTTGCCAATTTTTGCATGCTTGATCTTGTAGAGCCATTTGGAACTCACTATTGACTTCCCCTTTAGTCCTGACACTATGTCCCAAACAACATTCTTCATGATGGAGGTGTATTTATAAAACTATACAAAATAGGTTTTATATAAAAAATTCGCCCCTCTAAAATCCCTTAAATTTTGCCCTTGGGCTAAAATTCGCCCCTAAAGTTTTCCCTGATGCTTGGTCTCGATGGTTCACTTCCTTAAACTCTTGGTTCAACTTCCATATCTTCATTGGAACCAACACCTCGAACTCCACTAGACAACGATTCACCATTTTGTACTAGTGATTCGCCATGATTTTACAAGATAATATAATCTCATGAGATATTCGCCAAAAAATTATATATACATATTATATTATTAATAAAATCACCTTCCATTTTTCCTATGTATCATGGGGATTCGCCCATTTATTATACATATAAATTTAGGGGGGTTCCTAAAATTTTCCCTGAGGATCACATAGTATCCATCCTTCATGGTAAGGCTTCTCCATTCTTGATGTGGAAAGATTTTACAGATTTATTCCAAAGCAAGAGCGATCAGAGGAAGTTGGCGCTCAAGGACAAACTTAGGAACATAAAAATGGAGAAAGGCGACAGTATGCCCAAGTACCTCATGAAGTTCATCCAATGCAGGGATGAGATAGGAAGTGTGGGGGTTACTGTTGATGACGAGGACTTGGTGAGCTTGGCTCTCCTTGGGCTTTCAAAGAGTTGGCATTCCTATCAGGACTCTATCAATGGTCAGGGGAAATTTCCAGGATGGGAGTGACTTTTGTCGGATCTTGTGCAAGAGGAGATAAGGCGGAGTACCAGGGACAGATTTTCATCAAAGAACTCTGATGAAGAGAATTGCACTTTGGCTGCCAAAGCAAAGAAGGGGAAGAGCAAGAAAGCTTCTCAATCCGGTGCGAAAGGCAAGGAGCAAGACATGTCCAAAGTGAAGTGCTTTCACTGTCACCAACACGGACATTACGCCACTAATTGTCCAGAGAAGAAGAAAAATAAGCAGGTTGCTGGGACTACAGCTGGAGAGGCCTTAGCCTCGCTGTTTGAGCTAGATTTTTCGCTGATCACATGCTTAGTCTCAAGTATGACGAGATCAGTGTGGTTTCTTGATAGTGGTGTGTATTTTCACATGACAGGAGATCGAGATTTGTTTACTGATCTGGATGAGAAAGATCTTGGAGTGCACATCGAGATGGGCGATGATGGTAGATACAGTGCAACCGATATCGGTACCATTTCATTTGAGAGGGAGTTTGGTAAACCCTTTGTATTGAAGGAAGTGATGCATGTTCCAGGATTGAAGAAGAATCTTATCTCTGTGGAGATGTTAGAAGACAAGGGATATGATGTTGTCTTTAGCGAGGGAAAGGATTTCCTGCACAGTAAGGCAACTGGTGAGACCTGGAGGATAGGGGTTCGAGTTAAGAACCTTTATCAATTGCAGGTAGATGGCTGCGCAACAATGGTAGGCAAGGCAGTAGGAGTGGTGAGACGGGATGATGGCGAGTTGTGGCACCGGAGATTGGGCCACCTTCACCATGGAGCTTTGAAGATACTGCAGTAGATTTCTACTGGGCTTCCTAAGGGTACTCTTGCGCAGTCAGATCAGTGCAAGGGATGTACCTTGGGAAAATTTGTGAAAGCCACCTTTCACGAGAAGGATAGTCGCGCCATGATGATCCTTGAGAGAATTCACACAGACGTGTGTGGACCTTTCTCAGTAGCTTCGACAGCAAAGCACAGGTATTGTGTGATATTTGTTGATGATTTTTCTCGTAAGTGTTGGATCTTCTTCATGCAGAAGAAGAGTGAGACATACTCAAAGTTCTGTGAGTTCAAGGCACTGGTTGAGAAAGAATCAAGGAAGCAGGTGAAGGCTATAAGGAGCGACAATGGTGGTGAATTCATCTCTGGCAAATTCAAGGACTTTTGCAATGCAAAAGGAATTGAAAGAGAGCTCATAGCACCTCATAACCCACAGCAGAACGGGGTTGTTGAGCAGAAGAACAGAACGATCGTGGGTGCTGCATGGGCGATGTTGCATGATCAGGGCCTACCCATACACTTGTGGGCTGACGCATGCAATACTGTAGTATATGTTCAGAACCGTTGTCCTCACAGGATACTTGGCATGAGTACACCCAAGGAGGTGTTTTCTGGTAAGAGGCCTGATATTTCCCATTTGAGGTTTTTTGGTTCACCTGTTTACATTCATGTGATGAAGGATGCCAGGAAGAATATGAAGCCAACTGTAGAGGTTGGGATATTTGTGGGGTACACTGATATGCCCCACAACTATTGTGTGTATTTTCCAGACAGTCGCAAGACTGTTGTGCGACGGGATATCAAATTTCATGAGGAGAAAGCCATGAAGTGTTCGCTTGAGAGGGAGCCACACTTGCATGCAGATGAGGAGCTATTAGTTCCTAAGGATGAGTCTCAGGATGTGGATTAGCCACAAGATGAGGTTCATGGAGTGGAAGAGACCACTCAGGCAGCGCCAACCATCAGAGGGCGGAAGCGCACTACAGAAGCTGAGCGACTCGCTCAAGATGTAGAGAAGGTTGTAGGAACACCTACATCACAACGCAGACAGAGATAGTGACCTGACCGGTATACTGGATACATGGCTCTTATGAGCAAGTGTATCGTGACAGATCCATCCTCTTTCAAGGAAGCTGTGGAGGACCCCGCATGGGTAGATGCCATGGTGGAAGAGTATGATTCAATTGTCAGAAACAGTGCATGGGAGATTGTCTCGAGACCGAAGGGGAAATCAGTGGTGGGTTCGAGATGGATCTACAAAGTGAAGCAAGCAGCTGATGAGAGTGTGGAGAATTATAAGGCAATATTTGTTGCCCGAGGCTTTTCACAGATTGAGGAGATCGATTATGAGGAGACCTTTTCACCTGTCGCAAGGTATTCTTCCATACGGACGCTTCTTGCTCTCTCAGTGCAGATGCGGTGGCACATTCATCAAATGGATGTGAAGGCTGCGTTCCTCAACGGAGTCATTGAGAAGGAGGTGTACATAGAGCAGCCCGAAGGTTTCGAGATCTTTAGCAGCGAGTCGCATGTGTGCAGGCTCAAGAGAGCGTTGTATGGGTTGAAACAAGCACCTCATGCTTGGTACACACAGATAGACAGTTATTTCATCGGACTTGGATTCTCCAAGAGTGAGGCGGATCCTAACCTATACCAGATTGTGGTGGAGGGTAAGTTGTTGATCATTGTACTTTATGTAGATGATTTGATTTCTGGACAGGTGATGAACTGTTGATACACTCATGCAAGGCTGATCTTGGAAAGGAGTTTGAGATGAAGGACTTGGGCCTCCTTCATTATTTCCTGGGATTGGAAATTTGGCAGCGCAGTGGTGGACTATTTGTTTCTCTAGGTAAGTATGCCTGGGAGATACTGGAGAAGTTCAACATGCATGGCTGCAAGCCTATTGATACTCCTCTTCTTGGTGGTTGGAGGAAGGAGGATGCTACTTCAGCGGAGGTAGTGGATGCCACTGTTTATCGACAGTTGGTGGGGTCGCTTATGTATCTGGTCAATACACGACCCGACATATGCTATGCTGTTAACCAGCTTTCACAATCTATGGTTAAGCAACCCAAGCTCTTTTGGAAGGCAGGGAAGCATGTATTGAGATATATCAGAGGCACATCAGGATATGGATTATGGTATAGACAGTCGGATGAGGTGAATCTGTGTGGCTTCATGGATGCAGATTGGGTAGGAAGCCCAACGGACAGAAAGAGCACATCTGGAGGGATTTTCAGTATCGGGTCGAAAACAGTTTCTTGGTACAGCAGGAAGCAAAGATCCGTGGCACTCAATTCAGCAGAGGCCGAGTATATGGCAGCGAGTTTGGCTACAGGCGAGGCTATATGGATGAGGAAGATCCTGGTCGGGTTGTTCGGTTCACACTTAGAGCCTACTGTGATTTATTGTGATAATCAGAGTTGCATCAAACTCTCGGTTAATCCAGTATTTCATGATAGATCTAAACACATTGACATCCGGTATCATCATATCAGAGATTGTGTGCAGTGGAAGGTCATGTTACTTTCATACATTCCTACAGAGGATCAGGATGCTGATATCTTGACGAAGGCGCTCACCAGGAGAAAATTCGAATACCACAGAGGCAGGATAGGGGTGGCAGATAATCCTTATCTTTTTGAGAGGGAGTGTTGAGATTGCAACAAGATGATGAGCTTAGTGGAAAGAAGTTGCCTTCACTAAGTGGGCCCGCAGGCTATTTTTGGCGCAAAGTCTATTTTTAGACTATGTCTATTTTTAGACATATGGATCATGTTCTATGAGTTGCAAGATGTTATTTGTGGATGGTTGGTCAAGTTGGAAAAAATAGATGGACTTCTATTTTTAGACATATTGGGCAGAATCTATTTTTAGATTGCCAGTCTAAAAATAGATATGTCGAATATTATTAGCTCTTAATAATATTTGGACTCTAAACATTATCTTTTTCTCTTGGAGCACTTCAGTTAAGTGCACAGATGTGGCACAGGAGCTGACAGAAGGAATTACGCTATTCCTGAGGGTTAAGTGGAGCTATTGCATGGATACTTCAGTTAGAACTCATGTGACAGAGTTTGGTGGAGTTGATTGAGGAAGTTAGTGGAGTTGTATTCAGTTTAACTAATATAAACATAGTTGAGCTATTTGTATTCAGTTTAACTAACTGATACAATTAGTGAGAGTGGTGTGAATTAATTATTAATTAATTCACTAATTCTAAACTCATTAATCAACTAAAGAATGCATCAGTTAACTTCAGTGCATGGACATTTTTAGTGGAGACCAGTGCAGAAGTAGGTGAAAGAGCAGGTTAACTATCAGTTGTGACTATACTATTGCTATTTTCAACACACAGATAGGTGGAGAAGCCCATGAGGATTGTGCAATACAAGCTAGGTGGTTTATCTATTTAATGAAGCCATCCCATAGCATTGATTACGCAATAGAGGCTGGCTATCAAGTGGCAAAAGTTTGGAGCATGTGTTTTGTTAGATCTAGCTTGATAGTGTGTAGCAATTGAGGGTGTGCATGAGAGCTTGTGAGGATATTTTGTACTATGATTGTTACATGATATCCATGACATATAATATACATATAGTTGGGGTTTTCAGCTTTAAGCTTTCCCATTAAATACTGTGTTCATATGTGTGATTGTTTGTGGTTTTAATGTATGCATGCAATTGATTTTATTTCTGCATGTGATGATCAATGGTAGAAGAGATTATGTATTATTCATGAAGCTAAAATAGTGTGTGATCAAGAGAATATTGGTGAATAATATATCAGTTATTCAAATTTCTACACTTCAAAACTAATTTCTGAATGCTGCAAAAGATTTTTGAATGGTGCAAAGATGATTGCCATAGAAAATATCTGAATGCTGCAAAAATGACCATAATTTTTGCAGATTTACACAGGCCACAAAACACAAATGGCTCACTCGAGGTTGAGCTAGTTATGAAGGTATCAGCCCTGATACCATGTTAAAAACACACATGGTGTATGGAGAAAACTAAACACACACAACACACACACTAGAAAGATAGGCATTCGTTGCATCTTTATTACACATAGATGTACATTTATAATACAATATTGTGACTCTTGGATTCATCTTCCAAGGTCACTTGGACTCCTTTGTGACTCTTCGTCTTCCACACCTACCCATGGAGGATTAGGTGTTCAACACTTATTAGACTCCACTCCAAACAACAACATGAACATGATCAGGTTCTGTTGGCACATATTCAATTAGAACAGGTTGTCCACTCATGTACATACCCAAGCGTCAGTACTTTAATGAATTCTCATGATCACAGTGCCTTCTTTTCCTCGACAACATCACATCTTGGTCACATAGCAGCTGCACATGAAAAAAAATCAAATCCTCCTTGAATTTTCTAGTTTCCCCTGCTTTTCTTCGTCATTGGTCTGGTCCCTCATTCAACCACGAATTCCTTTGCATCAAGGCTTTTTTTCTTAAATGGTATGTATGGCATGTATATGTATCTCTATGCTTCTGCCCTTCTCTACAGTTGATCTGGAGAATTATACCATTTGGAGAGATTGTGGGAATAACGGGGAATATAGAAACGGTAGTGCCTTCCAAATTAATTTAAACACAGTCATAGAATCACTACTAGAGAATGCTTATGAGAGAAAAATATATACCATAAACACCAGTGAATTTCTACCAGGGTGGAACGAAGTACAGAGGAAATTGTGCTGATGAAATGAAATTAAAATAAAGTAGGCATGAGAAAATCTAGATAAAATGTTTAATGCGCATATGTAATATAATATGAAGTTTCATGCGCCTATGTCTAATGATGGATTTCTTCTATTGCCCACAGAAAGAAAACATACATCCCCACAACATTAACTAGTTCTTCTTCTCCACTTTTCTCAATAATCAACTCAATGCCCTTTTTTGCGAGGTCTCCTCTGACAAATTTCCTTCCAAAGACAACGTACTCTTTCTGCAGAATATCGCTTATCATATTCTTGTAAGAAGGCCACACATTTGGTACCTGACACTTGGAATCCTCCTCCTCAAAAACCAGCTTGTTGATAAAACTGAAAAATAATTCACGCTTCTGTATACAAACTAACACACTACAATGCAGCAAAAAATTACACTCTCTCTGCCCTTTTTCCTTCTCATAAAGGGTTAGCTTAAATAAGCTCTGATACCATGCTAAAACTAACTAAAAGCACTCATATATTTCACACAAAGGTGTATGCGATCAATATAGACACATGTTGATTACATTCAGATTACTCTATTAAATAGAGTTTCTAAGATCCAGCTTATTCCTAATTTAGATAGAGAGGTTGAGAGAATTTCTCAACCATCAAAAACCAACTTCTCAAATAGGATGTAAGCATTAATTCCAACACAAGGGCACGAGGAGGTATCTACATCAACAACAAAAAAATTATTTCAATTACTTCAGATATCAATGAGATTGAGCAACACTATATATTATAGCATGTAAATATAATGAAAATGTTAATGCATCAAAACAAATTCTACATTCTTGAAGTAGAATGCAAAAAGGTGAGAAAATTTCTTCTAAACTTTTATATAAAATCTTTCTCATTAGCATCTAGCAACAAAACATCTGGTAATTTTATGTAAGCAAGATTAAATGAAGAATAAATTATTGTTCACCAACTCAATCGCCCTATGAACTTGTATAGCTAGAGAAGCTCCTATCCATTTGATATGGGGAGATATGAAGTGAATCTTATTGAGATTTTCTATTAAATTATATGTATTTCAAAATCATTACAATTTTTAGAAATTGGGTTTAAAAAACTATAAGAAATAACAAATGGAATGATCTCTATTTAGAGTACTTTGAAATTTTTAATACTAAAATACTGCCTAATCCCAATTTTGGAACCTCAAATTTATCTATACAAACAATCCCCTATTTATATAATATATTCTCATTCATATATATATATATATATATATATATATTAAAAAACACAATAAATACACATAAAAATTTTCATCTCTCAGTATAATTACACCTTTGAACTTAGTGTCTTTCTAAACCGCCATTGTTTAAAAATCTATAAATTACCTTATCTAATAACAAGACTAAATTAAAATTTATTTTTTCTTTTAAATAAAACATGTATTAAAATTTACATAGGCATATATTAATTAAAAAAAAGAAACTTATATGCATTTAAACACTAACACTAATATCCATTAAAATATATATATTACTCAATTAGACAATCACCAACGAGAATAACTTGTTTTCAAATTATTTTTTTATAAATTTATTTTATACTTTTATTTCTTCTTCATATTTTCAATCTTGCAATCTTAAAGAAGAAACTTCAAATATAAATTTAAAAAGCATGAATGAAAAATAAGCCTAGGCTCTCATCCTATCTGCATTTTACAGGATTTTTAATCAAATTATTAATGTCTCCTTAGTATTTACAAGGGAATATATTTTTTCTAATCTATTTTAGTTCATCTATTACTAATTTTCGACTCCACGTTCTATCTCCTTATATTATAAAATAATTTTTTTACCACATATATGAGGAAACAAATATTTTTGATTGAAAATTTAAGTAATAATGAAAGTATTAATATCATAAATGATGATGATTACCATCCAATAATATTTATATAATGAAAATTATTAACATTTTATTTCTATGCTTAAAAATACTAAGAGAAACATTCTAAGATCACTATTGTTTTGTTAAATTATAAGGTCGAGATGGTTTGGTCGTGTGACAAACATTTTGAAAATTAGATTGAATGTGAGTATAAGATGAGAAATGTAAGAGAAATTTTTTTTCATCTTCAACCCTCTCAGTATCACAAAGGTCACGAACTCTTTCATCCCATGGTGTTTTAGGAATTGACGAACATTTGGTTTCAGAACAAAGCTCATGATAATTAGTTGTATATTAGCAATCTTCATTTTGTTCTTAACACTATTAAAGATGGTTAAGTATTTTTTTATTTTTGAGATTGGGTTTGATTATCTCCTTATGGTATCTTCGTTTCTTTCTTTTCCTCTAATTCTTTATTGCCCCATAATTTATCCTTAAATTTTGAAGTAATAATTTTTTTAATATTATCCATATTCCACAAAATTATGTCCTTGTTTATCCCCTAATGGTCTTGCCAGGACTAGCAATCCTTACCTCATCCTCACTTGAGCCAAAGGTGGGAGTTCTTGATAGAATTAAAAGTGATTTTAGGGAACTTGTTGGCATCCATGATGGATAACTTATTCTTATAAATAAGATACCATGTCACAATGATGCTTCCAATGGGGGCAAGGCTTACTTCAATTATAAGGATATGGTAGGGGGTATTTCCTTTAATATTAAGATTGTAGGCTATAGATTGCTTTTAGATCTATTTAGTCTTCCTCAAGTGACTCTCTAGAGACACTACAACCCTAAACGTCACATTCATATTAAATAATTTGAGAGCCTCAAAAAGGAGATTTTATTTTTTCTTGAAATCTCATATCAAAATATATGCTTACTTACAATTGTTTCCAAACCCACAGTAAGTTTTCCATCCTCCGTTTACCATTTTCTCAATGTTATAGTTATAATTGATCTTGTGATGAGCGTGGATTCAAAGATATTTGTATGAAGGAAATTCCTCTTAGCATTTGTTGTCATATACAAAATTATTATATGTGATCATCTTGGATCTAACTATCATGGCTTTAGCATTTAATTATTAACAATCATACCCATCTTGACGAATAAATCTAGGATGACTCTTAGTTTCTTTCAAAGTTTTTAATTATACCTTGCTAAAAACACAATATTTTTATCATGAAGGAGAAGAGTCATGACCATACGAGTGAGCGTGGGGTTAATAAAAATTTCATCATCCAAGCACACTTCTAGCTTATCAATGTATATGTCAAAAAGGGTAAGGGGTAAGACACTCTCCCTTGAATTTGATATTTCATTTAAGCTCTTTTTATGAACCCCTAGTGGTCTTTTAAGCTTTGTGAGAACATACTCACACAACTTTGTGAGAACAACCCTCTACTTGAGAGTAACCATCATCTCTTCTAGCCTTTTATGTAGCTATCCTAGGAATAGTTTCAAAATATTTTCTAAAGTCGATGACACAACAAAAGAGTTTAGATTTATTATTGGGAATTTTTATGCAATGTTCTTGAAAGTAAAAATATAGTCGATATTTGAATGAGATCTCCTAAACTCATCTTGAAATTTAACTAATTTATCATAGATTTCAAACCATAAACTAATCTTTTTTTCCAAAATAATTTATACAACTAGACTAAAATATAACTAATCATAATAGTCCTATAATTAAAAAAAATATCTTTATCTCCATTTTAAATATAAAAACAATAAAACCGAGTATCCAAAAACTTAAAAAAATTCTTAACTATATATAACTTTGATGAATTACTATGTTTGGGACACCTAATTATTACCTTAAAAAATAATAGTTGCTCCCACGAAAAATAAAGGGCTTCATTATGTGTAAAACCTTTTCATCCATCTTGAAAAGGGAAATAAAGAAAAATATTCAATGAATAGTTGCTCCTAAGAAAAATAAAGGGCTTCATCATGGGTAAAACCTTTTCATCTATCTTGTAAAGGGGAAACAAAGAAAAACATTCAATCAAGGAGTTCGTGGGCATGATATTTACGAAAGATGTAAAGTTTCATTTATTGTACTTTTAGCTGGTAGGATACTAAGCATTAAGTTTCTTGTGATGTAGACATTAATTCTTATTTCAACAAATTTTTTTACAATTTTCTATAGTTAAATTTTAATATTTATTGATATTTATTTATTTGATTTATTTTAATTTATCTATCTAATCTTTTATTGGCTAATATTTTCAACATGTTATTGCAAAATACTTTGCAATTTGTGCCCTTTCTGCTGCGGTTGTACGAGGCAGACTCCGCTGACGGTTGTACGAGTCTATTATTATGCAGGAAAATTAATATACATTCACTCAATCAACTTATTATTGGTTCGATATTTCCAAGATGTCGCTAGAGTTTCCAAGATGTCGCCAGAGTTCCTGCACTGGTCTAAGCTAAAAGATTAAAGCTGTATCTTTCATAAAATTTTTGAAGTCAAGATCTCTAATCAAGTTGTATTCTCTTAGCACGATTAAAGCAAAACATGATTTATCCAGTCAAATCAGGTTGTTTAACAGCCATTTTTACAATATAAACAAAAAGGATGGAAGGAGAATGCAATAAATGTGTGCAGGACTTGGGGTGTTAAATAATTGTTTTGTAGCAGTACCTCAGCCTCTATATTGATTTACGATAGCGAGCTTTTGGAGTGTCATACACGGCAATGTATATTTTTTTATCACAATGGATTTTAAATACACAATAATATAAAATGTTTTAGGCAAATGTGTTTTAAATATACAATAACATGAAATGTTTTCCACACTATATTTATTTATTTGGCTGACAGTAAAGCATTAACGTGCACTCTATCCAACATTTAGAGTGATAATATTTTCTAAGCAGGAAGAGATAAGACCATTCCGCCATGGGTTCGGCTATGACATAAAAAAAACCTATGTATTTTTAGCATTATCGAATCTCATAAAGATTTGATTGTACCCATGTAATATGAAAAGATATTTGATTTGTTTTGAAAGTATAGGCAATAATTTTTTTTAATGCAGACATTCTAATCCATCATTTAACTATAACGAACTAAACTAAATCGCACTTAATAACTACTGTGTAGCATTTGTTAAATTCCACACATAATTAGACAGTCATATATATTATATGAAACACCACATTTAGGGAATGTGAAAGAATAGCAATCCAATTGAACATATGACAAATTTTAACCATGTTGTATGCTAGCATGTAATAGCTACCCATAGACATTTTCAAGATCACATTGCAACGTTGCTAGATTTAAATTAAGCGGCAAGTAGTAGCTACGAATACAATTATTTTTAATTTAATTTAACTATACTTTATTACAAAACAAATCTTCATAAACATGCTCAAACTCAAATTCCAACATCTCTATAATTACATTAAGCGGCATGTAATAGCTGTAAGAGCTACCCATAAACATTTCCAACATCACATTGCAACATTACTATATTTAAACTAAGCGGTAGGTAGTCACTACCTTGTAACTTTGTTTATATTATATTGTTATATGTTTCTTTCGTTTGATATGAAAAGTCGTGTAAAGTTTGTCACTTCACTTACCCTCTAGGGATTCTTTATTAATGAGACTCACATTTTCTTCAAAATTATGGCACGTTGAATTCATAGGTTGTACTTTCTATTATACGTACGAATGTTTAGGTGTGTATATGAATGGTATGTTTAGTTCTGTATATGAATGGTCAATGTGTTAAGGTTTTAATGTTGTTTTTGATGATGATGATAATTAATATATATTGAGGGTGGTGTTATTTATTGAAACTTAAAAATATATTAATTGAATTTTATTTTGTTTTATTTTTTATTTTTATTATTTTTATTTTTTTGCTAAAAAGTAGTGATAAATTATTTTTTTTAAATTGTTTCAGTTTTGCTGATTTAAAAGGTTAAGAAGATTGGTAGTGTGACAAATAAGTGTTTTGGGAATTGACCAATGCCAAATTTCTCTATGAAGCTGGTGAAATATTCTTTTTTGCTTTTCTATTTAGATACATATTTTTTTATTCTCTAGATTGAGATTAAAAAAATCTTTATCTTTGTTTCTTTTTTCTCTCTAACTCTTTATCACCAATCAATATCTCCATAAATTTGAAGTAATAATACTGTTAAATTATCCTTATTCTATGAATGATATCTTACTTCTCACCCAATGATCTAACCAAGACTATACATCCCTTTGTCATCCTCCCTTGAATATAAGGTGGGGATTTTGGATTGAACTAGAAGCAAGTTTAAAAATATCTCAACTTCCATCTTATATAATTTATCATACATAAAATACCTAATCATAACTATACTTTTAATAGTGGAAATAAATATTTCCTTTAATCTTTGAGATTGTAGAATATAAATTTGCATTTGGATCTATTCAATCTTTCTCCAAAGCCCAAATCACTTCCATTTAAAATTATCAAAATGATAACAATCTCAACTATATCTTTTTCTAATCTCAAATCCTAAAATTTAGAGACTTATAATTGTTTTTAAAACTTATTGTAAAATTTCCATTATTTATTTATTCTTTTATTAATACTATAATTTGGACTATTTCAATTAACTTGATAATATATAAAAATTCATTAATATTTAATAAATTTAATTTTAATTTATTAAATTAAAAATTAAAAATAAATTTATTTATTTTTTTCTTAATTTTTTTAATTCAAATCAGATGTAAAATCAATCACAAAAATAGAGAAACTATAACTTGTTTTTAACACATAATAAAAAAAAATTATAATAAAATATAAATATATATTAATTCATAATAAAGAATTTGAATTCTGCATTACCTAGAACATAGCGATGAAGTATTGAATGAAGGAATAGCGTTGAAGAAAGAAACGGAACTTTGAAGAATGAACGGTCCGAACCGTGATGGTGAACAGTAAAGGTGGTTCTCGAAGAGAAAACCGGCTGTATCGCGCTGCGTGAAAGTGGTATTCCAATTTGTCAAAAAAAACGCGATGGCAGTCATCGTTGGACACGCGTCCAGGAGCGGTATTTAGAAACCGTTTTCATCGTGCAATTTCTGAGCATTAAAGCTCGGAGTTTGAAAAAACGCGATAAGCGTTCTCGTCGTCCGATCTGGAGTATTGGGCGATCAACGGCGGTCGCGTCGCGTGATGTAAGAAGGTTAACGAGGTAAGTCTTGTGGGTCCGAACGACTGTCGAGCTTCGCTTTAATTCAAATCATGGTACCTGAGATTAGGCAAATGAGAACCAACTCAAAATCATATGATCATTATCTGCTGCAAATTCCCTACTCTGCCCACCAGCGAAAAGTAAGGCCTCCTCTGCCGGCTGGATGCTACCCGGGGCCGGCAACTGAACAACGAGAACAGATGGAAATCTTATTGTGCACAAGAGACAAGCCACCCAACAAGAAGTATCCCTCCTTGGCTCCTTATCCCTCTACGTGCACAGGCCACCCAACAACAAGAAGTATCCCTCTACGTGCACAGGCCACCCAGCAAGAAGTATCCCTCCTTGGCTCCTTATCCACCGTTTCATTTTATACCTCAATTTGATAAGAAAGGTCCTTTGTATCGCATTTTATTATAATGTTTGGATAAAGGCTTTCGCGTTTTTATTGTGAATTTGCAGATTTAAACCCATTAAAAATAATTACAGCATACCTAATAATTTGAATGCAAAGCAAGAACGATAATGTTATGATATATGGGAGGCCAGAGGTAATTTTATTTTATATATATAGGAGGGAGACTAGGAGTCAATCATATTTGGGCTCGAGTTTTGAGAGGGGATGGATGGCATCCTATTCGCTCGATGGCACGAGTCGTTGACTTTTTATAATGGTATGAAACACTCAAGTTGATCATATCATATCGATGGGATAAATTATTATTATTATTTTATACATCTGAGGTAAAACGTTTAGTTATATTTAAATTTTTTTATATATATTTTTATTAATATAATAATTATTAATGAATTATGTTGTATAAATTAAATTATAAAATGCTATGTATAAATTAATAATATTATAGAAAAATATTTTGTTTTTTATTAAAAAAATTAATTGATATTTAACAATTATATTATTTAATTAAAATTATTTGGGAAGAATTTGGAAATGCAGTTTTATATACATAAAAGGGTGAAGATTGTGGGTTTTAAAGGAATTTGGAATTTTATATATGGACTGAGAGTGTATAAGTGGGTAGCCCGGGCATCAATCTGCTTAAGGAAATTCGATTCTAACGTCGTCTATAAAGCCCTCAATGACCACCGGGTTACCCACCTCTGCGTGGCACTTGTGGTTCTGACCATGAATGCAAACACGGATCCATCTAACAACGGTTCTCCTCGACCCGTTGCTGCGTTGTTGTGCTGCTGAAGATTGAAGAGCTGGGATTCTCTGTTACTCATGGTTATGGCCTCAGAAAGACCGCAGGAGTAGTGGTTTCATTCGCCGAAGAGAGTGGTTTCATGCGCTTAAAAGAAGCTGCTCTTATTTCTCGCCGACTTCAAAGGAATGGGAGTGACAAGGAGCTGGCGATTATTTTAATTTTAATTTTAAATTTATTAAAAAATATTAAATATTTTTCAAAATTTTAATATTAAAATAAAATTATTTTTTCTTAATGGTATTATAGGAAATAAATAAATGATTTTTTCAAATCTTGTATTTTTTGGTGTACAACAAATAAATAAATGATTTTCCCAAATCTTGTATTTTTTTGGTGTACCTTTGCATTGTTCACTGCAGCTAATCAATGAACCTGAATTTCACCGTTCCTTTACCCAATTTCAATTTAACATGTCGCACTAAAATTGTTTCTCTTGTGTCACTGTAGATGGACCTCAGGGTACGGCTTGTTCATCGACCTTCTGCCCCGGCATAAAATGTCAATTGTTGATCTCGGTCAAAGCACACACGTCGAGGTCAACTACAAGGCATCTTCTGGTTTAAACATCGAGCTTGTTTGTGCCTGCGGGTCTTCGTTGATCTAAGATCAATGGAGATCGAACCCTTTGATATGCACGAGATTTAACACAAATTCCACTTCTTCGGTGTACCTTTGAACCCATAGGGGCAAATGCTAGTATATATTGATAACAGCCCTTGCGATGGCTTGCTAGGAAAACCTAGGATTCTTCCTTCTCTTGGTTCTAGTGGCAGCGTAATTACTTCCCTTTCTCTTTTTCGTGCGTGGGTCCACGCATCTTTGTTCTTTTATCTTAGCTCCGGACAATGAAACATCTCTTTCTTGATTAATTTAAAACCTCTTCTTTCTTTGGTTGAAACTCCTATTTATCTTCATTCCTTATGATCCCTAAAAGTTGGTGTTATGCTAACAAAGTCAAGCAGAGTTCTCTTTTTATTTTTTTTCAAAATTTGTTTTTTAGTTATGTCTAGGGCCTTTCTTTATATGATAATGTTGAGTGAAACCGAAATAGCCCTTATCAAAGCAATTGCTATGGTGCATCTTATAAAGTATCTAAAAAGAATTGAGCAAATAGGAGGAGGTAGATGGCCTAAAATTATCTTCATTGAAGGCATGAGTGAAAGAAAGAAATCATGTATGAGACAAAACTACAAATGGTTACAAAACTAAAATATTTACCTCAATGCATGTCCCAAAAATAGCAAGGAGACAAGGAATTAAGGATTTTTTTTATGGATGGGGAAAAGAGTTGGGTAGAAAGAAGAAGTACTATGTTTAGGAATTCGACCCCACTTGTGATCTCCAACAAAAATAGTACATTGGCACAATCATTCCGTGGAGAGAAAATATTCTTATTGATCAATTAAGAGGAAACTGATATCAACTTTGGTGTGAAACAAGACGATGGAAGAGACCCAAAGAAGATTGGGAAGAACGATTGTTTACTTTTTGCACTTCTAGTACAATGGAATTGGAAAATCATTTCATTTTGGAATGTGATGCTTTCAGAGACATCATGGATAATTATGGCAATATGTTAGCATCAATTTCGTGGCATTGTCTTTTGAGTGAGGGGATTGTTAGAAGGTTGGGTGAGCTCATCATCAATTTGAGTAAGAAATGATTTAAATGAAAAAGGAAAAAAACAAGTAGGTAAACCTTCTTCCTGGTATCACCCTTTTATGATATTATTTGGTAAACCTTCTGCCTAGTATCACCCTTTTATTTATTTATCTTTTTTTTAATAAAATCAATTAGTCATCCTGGAATAAGAACAACACTTTCCCCAGCATTCGTGTAGAATAACGCTTAAACCACCTTTACCACCGGAAGCCATCTCTGGTTGGCGAAGGCGACCCCATTCAACTGAATCTGGTGCCTTTAGAACTCTTAGTGCTACATCACCTGATATACTAGAGACACCTGGTCCTTTGAGTACCGAGTCTCGAGTCGTTTTGACTGATCCAGATTATCTGCTACTATCGAGACATAAATCTCATAGTTACGTGAGGAAACTGAAATTCAATCCAGTGAAATAGTGAATCCTAAACCCGAGCTTGTTCAACTAGAATTCGATCCAATAGTTGATCTCGAAGTTGAACAATAAGAAGTTTTTCCTATGCAAACATATGATCCTTAGCCATTCGTAACCGTCAAGTCTTCCTCTTTACCGCAAAGTTTACCGCCTAAAAATTATCTCGGGCCTAATGGTGAAGTGCTTCCACCTAGTTTGATTTTGATAAAGGAAGAACTTTAGGAAGAGACAACACCTTCGACCCCCACTCAGTTTGGTCCGAAGCTTCATTTATATCAGTCTTTTCCTCATTTCACCGGCTCTGCTTCCGTTGATCCTTTTTAATTTCAAGTTCCTATAGATTTTTTAGAGCATCTTCGATGTTTTCGACGACACCTGAGTCTCAAAATATTGGTATATGGCCCTTTAAGGATCCTTCCCTAATGGGAACCTTTTCATTACCGTTTCCTGTGACATCGGTAGAAATCACAAATATAGAAACTTGCATTATAATATTTTCCACTTCATCTGACTTAAGGAAGATTCCCAATGATTCTGAAATAGATAGGCTTGGTGAAAAATGAGGAAAGTTCTGTTACTGTGTCAACTTTGTTTAAAAATGAATCAAGTGTTGAGGATAGTTCTTTTAGTTCAAAGTTGGTCAAAGCCTAATTTTATCCTCTGTTTTCAACCTTTGTTAAATATGAAAAAATAATTCAAAGCACATTTTTATCTCTTTTTCAAGCTTTGTTAAATGCGAAAAGGAACCCCCATGGAGTCTTCTTTTAACTCTTTTTAGACTCTGATAATGTGAAAAGAATGGCGAGAACTTGTATTTTTGAGCTCGTAAAAGGAAATGAAATGACATCTACTTAGTATAAGTTTAACCCTTTTCCGGACTGAGATAGATTATTTACGAAAAAGGAACACCTTAGTCGAACATGGCTAAGAGGTTTTCTCTAGTATCATTTTAGAATTTTTCGGACCTAAGCGAAAAATTTATGAAAAATGACTTATGGATTTTTATTTTTTTCCCTTTTTTCAAACTCTCTAAACGTGAAAAAGGGTTGGGTTTTTACAGTCAGTAGATTCGTTAAAACATAAAATAACAACAGACTTATCGATCATGGCAAGATTGAGTTTCATTATCGCTAGACTCGTTAAATCATTAAACAACGATGGTTCACCCGAAGGGTTGAATTATAGATCAAGCATATATGTTACCCTCCTCAAGCTTGTTAAAAAATAAAGAGATACTGGTCAGCGAGGATTGGGGAAAATCTGGGAAAAATAACAAAACACTTTATAGTAGGAGGCCACTCTTGAACATGACACGTTCACTTAATCACCATGTCTTTGGGTTTGGTAATATTCTTGACGATCTATCATATCTATCGTCCATTATACCATCACTTTGGTTTTCAGTCAATGTTGCCAACTCATTTCAGTGTCGCTGATATGTTAAAGAGAATCATCCAGTAATTCCTCATCTTCTGCAACACTCATAAACATTCATTTTCATGACTGCCATCCATGAACATTTCTACATCAAGTCACTTTTTGTCTCCAAAATAATTACTCATGTTTCGTGATAAAGGTTATTCCTGTCGACGTCAGCTCATCATTGAGGAAGCTAAATTAGAGAAATATTTCCAGTGCCTCGGAGGTTGTTACATCAGAAGGTTTCTCTCTTCCGGACCTTCAACTGAAATATTTTAATTGGCATTCAACATCAATTCATCTATTCATGCCTTGAAAATTGTACTGTAGTACCTTGAGAACCATTAACATCAAAGGTGGTTTTTCTTGTGTCTGTTAATAGCTTACATCAATGGCTGGTAATCAGCCGATGTATTCCCATGTTCGAGTTCAAATCATATATTCACATGGTTATACTTGTACATGAATGATCGAGTGAATGAGATAAGAAGACCCCAGATCTAGTTTCATCCATCTAGGTTGCAATTTCAGGAATTGTACCACATCATTCGTACGATGGATTTACATATAGATGGTCATCTGAAAATGGGCCTATATCTGTAGGCATGTCTATATCTGTAGACGACTTTATGAATTATGTACATGTTATGATAGTTTATGTGCTAAGCATGGGTATGCCTCCCTCAACAATTCATGTCCAATATGTAAGATATCATGATGTAATGTATTGAAAATTGATGGAGATCACCGTCCGCTTCAGATCCTACTCATCACATCGTAAAGCATCTCATCCAAATATTATCCTTATTCTGACTTCATGCTTTAGGGGGTAGTTGTTATAGGTCAATTTGTGCATCAACCCCAAGACTAGTATGAATAGGGTCTATCATCCCCTAATTTAGTTGCTATATGCCCTAAGAGAATTCATTCCATTGATGGCTTTGATTGTGAGATTTCTAATGTTCGAAGTATAGATTATATGACCCATTAACTCATCAACACTCCTACGAATGGGTCTAAGTGCCTTGCAAAGCACTTATCTCCATGCAAGGGTGCACTGGAATGCACTTCCCGATACTTAAGGGTGCGTTGGTATCCTGAGAGAGAAATCATCATTGTTCAGGGAATCGCCACATGTCCAGTGGCTTCTAGAAGAGCTCATAGGTGTCATACTTCAAATACAAGTGTTCATCCATCACCACTAAAATTCACCTATTATTAGAAATCCATTCAATTCCATTTATTAAGAAACTACCTTCAATTTCCCTATAAATTGAGCACTCATCTATGTGCTAGGGAGGAAGAATTTTGTGTAGTGTTATGTTGTTGGATTCTCAATTGATGAGAACTGGAAGTATTGTTATGTTGCTGAGATGATACTTGGTGTGATGAGGACAGATTGAAGTTGGATAAGGTTGACGATGAATCGATTTATTGCTCATAATCTTCTCCTCCTACTTTCTTAATAAATATATCTATTCATTTTCTCATATGTATGCTTATATCTTGTGAATTTCATTCTCAATTGTGTATGTATTCTCAGATCTAATTGGTTCGATTTGGTTAAGATAAGTAGATACTTGTATATTTTCATGTTGTTTGATGTTCGATGTGTTTGATTGCAGGTATCGATCTAGCATCTTTAGCTGGATTGAGAGCGATGAGAACAATGAAAGAAAGAGAAAGAGAGCGAATTGATCACAAGTAGGATTCTTTCCTTTTTATCTATCTATTTTTCATAGAGAAAATAATAGTTGTCTTTCTTCTGTTGTTCTGAGTGAAGGAACACCACACTTAGGGAATATAATTTATCTGTATATTATAATTCCATATAACAGACTTGAACTTGAAAGGAGACATCATGATAAATATAGTGTGTAGGATACCAACCTGGATAAGTGCAAGGAAACAATGAGTGCCATTAAAAAAAGTTGATGGTATAATAAACGCACAACCAAACCAACCATTGCTCATTTATCGTACCTCAAAATCCCAATGCACAAATTGTAAGACTAATAGTAAGTTGAATGAAACCCTTAGTGAATTAAACACTAATAAGGGACAAATTCAACAAGGAAAGAAAAAAGGAACCCTCGAAATATACTGTAGAAAGATCGAGGCAAACTGGTGGTTAAAATACCTATGGTTATAGTTGAAGCATATCCATCACACAGACTTTGCAAGTGAATAAAGGAAAATTTTAGAATGGAAAATTAAAAATAGCCCAATTTTGGCTAACCCATTAAACATTTTCCTACAAAAATCAAAATATCAACTATAACAATGGAGGAAATGTATAATTGAATAAGACATACCCGTAGGAAAATAACCACCATAAAATTCAAAACCATAGTTACAGTAGAGAGGGCCAATCAAGCCACCAAATAAATATTAACACAACCTCGAGACACACATTTTATATTCATGAAGAAATAATGACAATATGGTTCATTCCACTCACAAATAGAAAGGGGAAAAAATAAAGGGGAAACAAATAGACTAACCGCAAGTTACAAATAGGTGTTGAACTTGTTGCAAGCCAGAGCCACATCTTGAGCATAGGAAATTAACATGGATAAACATTAAATCAAAGAAATTATATGCCAAATCTAGACTAAGAGAAGCCAAGAATAACAGTAGAGACTTACCCTACATAACAATAGAAAACAATTTCTGAACTGAAACTATCAAGAAACAAAAAGGGATGAGAGGTACCTACATAATACCATTGAAACAATATATAAATAAATACATGTGGTTGTTAAGAGAAAAATAAAAAAAACACTAAGGAATCGGCACCAACCATAGTAACTTGAACTAGACCAGCGAATATAGAAGAAAAACAAAGAAAAAAAATGGAAAAATATTACCGGAATTGTTGGAAAGAGAACCTAGTTCAATTTTGGAGGCGACATCACTAGTACAAAATGGCTAATTAGTTAATAAAAATATCACTAAATTTTTCATATAAACGGCTATTTTTCGTTCGGTGACCAATAGTAACTAATTTACAGTATCTTATAATGCGACCAACTTTGAGTCTTTTTTAGCTTAGTCATTAATCAATTATCTCAACTTTATTGTCTAATTATCTCATAAAATTAGTCATTAATTTAGTTATTGATTTAATCATTAATTGTCACAATTAATGACCAAATATACAACAAAATATATTACTTAATGATCACTCAAGAAAACCAATTAATGAACAAAATGTTAGTCGTGTTATAAGATACTGTAATATAACTATTAATAGTCATATATATGAAAATTTTAGTCATCGTTCGAAACTAATTAATGACCAAAGAAATATGACTAATTTTTGGTTGTGTTATATGATACTGTAAATTAGCTACTAATAGTCATATATATGCAAATTTTAGTCATCTTTTGAAACCAATTAATGACCAAAGAAATATGACTAAATTTTGGTTGTGTTATAAGATACTCTAAATTAACTACTAATAGTCTTATATGTACAAAATTTAGTCATCATTTGTAATAAAATATTTATCATTTGTATTGGTCATTTATATTTTTTTGGTCGTTTCATATTCATTATATATATGGCTACTTTAATAGTTCATATTCATTTCATTTACTTTTAGTAACAATCATTATACAAAACCAATTTATTTGCATATTCACTTTATTTGTGTTCATCATTAATAAACATAAACTACTAATTTAATAGTTTTAGATTGATTTGATGTGTTCATTATTAATCAACATAAATTAATTAGTATGATATTGCAACTAAATTAAAAAAAAATTCCATACAATGCACATGTTCATCTAATATGAAAACACAAACTTACATATGTTAATTACAATACTAAATAATATCAAGTGAAATTATTAATAATTTCAGCCACAAGTTATATTTTATAAAATATCAAGTATTACAATATGGGTTTCCAACTTAATATTGGTTGGAGTACAATTTACACATGAAATATTGTTTCATAACTTCAATACATTATCTTTGTGTTGTGAAGGCATTGTAGGTGAATTCAACAAATCTGGAGATTTGACAATCAATCTCTATGTTTGTGTCTTATGTGGTATATTAGCTCTACAGGTCCCAATGGACCAATTCTCTTCTCTCTCTCTCTCTTTAATTTTCATTTTGTTTCTCTACTGTTATTATTCTCCTCTTTCTTCAATTCCTTCTTCTTATCATCAATACTGAGTTCATTTTCTGAAAAGGAAAGAAGATATAATGCATAGTATAAGACATGAAAGACAATGAACACTGGAATATAAACTAAATTAGACTACAAAATATTTATGCAATATATACCTTAATATCAACAATATTTTCAATGCCATTTTTCCCCATAAATGCAAGAAACTCGAACAAGTTTTTATCACTTGGGAAATAGTGGTTTCCATGTGGCTAGATGACCTGTATAAAAAAAGAAAATAAAATGTCACCATAGAAAATAACACCTTAGTAAAATTAGTATTCAACATTCAAGAAAATATTAGGCACAATCATGCCAACTAAGTTACATGCTAAATATATGAAGTTGTAGATTACTTATACAATGTGGGAGTGCAAACAAAACTCCTAGAAAAATGCCAAAGCTAAGTCTAGAATAAAATGAAATGAAGTCAAACGTATACAATAATAGGATAGCCTAGTATACATGTATATAACTAGATAATGTAGAAGGATAAGTGAATAAGTCGAGGGCTAGATGTCGATGATGTCAAGAATCCCCAAGTATGATGAACATTTCTTCAGATAAGAACTATTATTTGGGTCCATTATCAGATATGAATAATCCAACTATTCTATATCAAGTTATTAATGTTTTATTTATATTTATGGATCACGACAATATAAGTGGATAAATTGCAAAGACAATTCCTATCCCATTGTGTTCCTGACCTGTGGGACAATATATTAGCTATGATTTGGAGCAAATTTCCAACATCGAAAATATGTAGCAATCACCACTAGTAATCCCCCAAAAAGGATTATTTTGGAATGTAACTTTCATAGTAAAATTGCTATATTATTCTTGAATGGAAAATCATCATTGAATTCCACCACCAAACTTCCAATTTGAGGGAACACCTGTAGCCATCATCAATCACTCAAACTCAAAAAATCATTGATAATTATAATGAAAATACAAAATAAGAGTAGTTTTCATATTTTTTGTAGATTTACATGCAAAGCACCAATAGTTTTCCCATATTTACCATACTTGTAATTTACAAGATATAACACATTGATTAATATTTTATAGTAATTGATTCAATACAACAATAATTTAACATATTACAACAATACCAACAATGTTTGATCCTCAATTTGTTCAAAATAGTTAGCACAAAAATTTCAAGAAAGAGAAATAAGCATAAATAAAATATCCATCAAATAATAATCAAAATGATAAGGATTTTACTGAAGCTTGATAAAAAACTATAAATATTGACAATCCATTACAAATAGTGGTGTTGTTCAAAGAGAAATACTACCCGGAGAACTCATCTTCCAAATGTTTTGTTCCATTGAAGATTTTTTCTATCCTTAAAACAAAATTCACATTCAATCTCGTAGGTATCTGAAGCTGCCCTAAGGCCTTGCCAAACGAGGCAATGAATTTCATTGATTTTCATGAAATTCTTCTGGTACTGAAAAAATATAGTTTGACCATGTGATAGACAATTTAATAAAGTAAAAAATCGTGTACAATATTTCTTAGAAGACTTCATGCTAAAAGGAAAAATTTCATATTTCGGATAGAAAAAACGACTTAATAGAGATGGTGAATATTACAAGAGAATAGAATGGGTATAAAACTACAAGTAGAACTAACAAATCCTAATTCTAATATAGTTGATTGATTATTGTAAGTGAAGCCAACGAGATACATACAAGTTTTCATTTTCAGATTTCTTTCCCATATATTTACTGGAGGTGGAAGCTAACTTTCATGCATCTCACAAGGTTGTTTTAGCAAGAGTATATGTTTCATTCAAATATTCCACACTTTATTTTCCATGAAAAATCACAACAGGTATTAGAGGAATTAGTTGCTACATCGGCTCAATTGTCAGTTTTAACCTTCTCTTGACTCGAGGTATTGATCCTTCCCCTTATTGGTTATTAATATCATCTTTCTCTTGTAGCCAACATAGGAATAATTTGGGTTTAGTAAGAATAAAGATATTCATATGATGTATTAAAATTTGAAAGTGTGCATTTATATTATTTAAATACTAGTAAAATAGTGATAGGAAGACCTTAAATATAACCAAGAATTTTCTATGAATATTTTTGTTGCAGATATGCATGCTAGCACAACATCATTGAAAATAAACGATCAACAATAATTAAAATTTTTTCCTCTAGCATGAACATTGAATTAGTATTCATAAAGAAATGTAAACCATTTCAAACTACAAAGAATAAAAAAAAAACAACACCATTGATATAAATTCATAGAATACTAACAAAAAAAGAAGTTAATTTTCTAGATAGTAGCTCAAAACCTTGTAGTGGGAAGATGCTATCAAACTTGAGTAATATCTACATGCCATGGAATGAGTTGTGGCACTTGTTTCTTACATTTACTAGGAAGAATTGCAACTGAATCTCCAATGTTTAATTTAGATAAATAGTATTGGAGTTGATATGCAATTTGGCCCTCCATCATTAGCAATGACGCAGTTGTTGGGGTTCGCATAGTTACTTCAGATTCAAAATATTTCATGTTTGACTCAATAGTGTGGCATGTAATTATTGGTGCTAATCCCAAGCCAGGGAAAAAATTCACAATATTTCTCCCCGAAGGAATTTGATGAGAGTTTAAAGTTCCAAAACTTCCAAATTCACCCAAACTCTTATCCATGGTAGCAACTTGCAAGGCTAAGCGTCTGTCACTAGTACGAGGCCAAAACTACATTAATTTGGAATTCAAAATTTGTTGATTGAAATGATTTCTATCACCCATTCCTAAAGAAAACTAAAGCATTTTGATAATTGATTCAACTAAAAGGTTAAGTTGAGTGGGTGAGAGAGCCCTGCATCTTAGTTTCCCTTTCTATAGTATAATTTCAATCATGTAGCATATATTTTACACTTTCTTCAATGCACTGATTATTTATTTCTGCAACTCCATTTTGTTTAGGATTATATGGAGCTACCAGCTCCCTCTTAATCCCAGATTCCTTACAAAAGGTTATAATTTCCTTGCTAGTGTATTCTCCTCCATCATCATACCTTAATATCTTAATTCTTCTTTCTATAAGGTTCTCTACTTCAACTTTGAATTCTTGAAAATTTGTAAATACTTTGTCCTTTTATTTCATTAAGTAAACCCAAGTAATCGAAGGAAGGCCCAATTCAAATGTATGGTTGAAGAGGAGCTAGATATGGATAACTACTTTAATAAGCGAGGTATATATATGTTTGGTTGGTTGAAACATGGTAGAAATAATGATAATGATGGCTTACCTACAATTTCTAGAGATAATGGGGTCTCTACACAAGGTAGTCTAGGAGAAGGTGACTTGTGAAACAAAAGAGGATCTAAATCCTCTGGTATCCAAGCATTGAAGATCAATTTTGATGAATATGAGTATAACGATGAAGATTAAGGTGATGAATTTCATTCAGTGAAGCCTACGGGGCACAAGAAACAAAAGTTAAGTCTTGTTGAACAAGAAGATCCAAAAACAAGTAGTGTGAATGTTATTGGGGATGCTAATTATTTGAGCCAATCAGAATTTGACAAACACAATATCTCACCATTGACACTCAAGGAAACCAACATAGTGGGATATGAACATATGACCATTGTGCAAGAATCAAGTCTTCCATTTATTCTCAAAGGCAAGGATGAGTTGGCCAAGGCTAAAACTTGAACCAGAAAGACAATAGCATTTATGTTTCCTGCTATTGAGGTGCTAGTGAAGTCACCATTCCTCTAAGGTCATAAAAGGTCACTTATTCTTTTCATTGGACTGATTATTTCTTTCCGTAACTCTATTTTGTTCAGGATTATATGGGACTATAAACTCCCTCTTAATCCAGAATTCTTTACAAAAGGCTATAATTTCCTTGGATGTGTATTCCCCTCCATTATCATACCTTAATATCTTAATTCTCCTTTTTGTAAGTTTCTCTACTTCAACTTTGAATTCTTGAGAATTGGTAAATACTTCGTCCTTGGATTTCATTAAGAAAATGCAAGTAATCGAAGGTAGGCTCAATTCAAATGTCTGGTTGAAGCAGAACTAGATGTGGATAACTAGTTAAATAAGTTGGGTATACCTATGTTTGGTTGGCCGAAGCATGGTAGAAATAATGATAATGATGTATTCTCTAGAAATTTTAGAGGTATTGGGGTCTCTGCAAGAGGCAGCCAAGGATAAGGTGACTTGTTGAACAAAAGAGGATATAAATCCTCTAGTATCCAAGAACTGAAGATAAGTGATGACGAAGATGAGTCTAAATATGAAGATGAAGGTGATGAATTTTATTCAGTGAAGCCAGTGGGGCACAAGTAGCCAATGTTGAGTCATGTTGAACAAGCAGATCCAAAAACAACTTGTTGCCGAGGCTAATTTTTTGTTTGAATTCCATGCAAATATTGGCATAAAAGTAGTTAGTCGGAGCACTAAATTACCAAGAGAACATAAATGGATACAAAAAAATCCTTGTCAAATATTAGTGGACACTCCTTGAAGGCTTTGGGACCATATAAAGAATACCCAAGTTGTCTCAAGTAATTTAATGGGTGTGAAACTGCTCGTACTTTGATGAAGTCGACCATTTGCTAAATATGGAGTTGCATAGGAATATTGATAAGATAATTATTGGTGTGCCTAAAGAGAGGCAGACACTTATTTTAAGCTATAGTTTTGGAAGAGGTTAACAAAGTTTCCCGGAATGCTTTAAAATACGATGATGAGTTTATTAATACAATTGAAGAGGGCACTGAGGAACATTACTAATAGGTTTGTGAGTCATCAATTATTGCTTCACATGAGAGGAATTTTGATATTGTTTGTGCTGTTATTAAAGAAGAAGAGCTTTAGGGTTTTAACTTTCAAGGGCCAGGCATGGATCCTTGGATGCATGTGGAGGATAGATTTGATTCTTCTGTGGTGGGAATTCAACCATGTTGAGAAATAAATGCAAGTATATTTAGGTCTTAGATTCCTATGTCTTGATAATTACTTGTGAATTATGTTGGCTTATTTTACTTCTTTGTTATATTATCTTTCATCAAGAAATTACCAAATTATGTATGTATGAAGATCACGAAACAAGAGACATAAGATGTAGGAAATTTTCTAGGGAAAACCCCTATCTATGGGAAAGCCTAATCAAAATCTTTTCCTTCAATATTTTTCCTGAGATATCCTAGAAACTCACCCTAGACATAGACTTCCTCCAACCACTAAGTTGTCCCTTCCTTCCTCCAGCTTCGATATAGATCCTTAACCTTGCAGCACCAAAACTTCGATAACACTTCGATTTGTGTTGCACTTTGACCTATGCAACACTTCGATCTATGCAGCACTTCGACCTATGCAGCACTTCGACCTATGCAACAACATCACTTCAACCCCATCAACTTTCACCCTTTTGCAACTTCTACCTATTGCAACTTCGACCTATTGTAGCAGTTTAGCTTCGACACTACAATTCCAACAACTTCGATCCTATGATTTCCTAGTAACTTTGCAGAAAAGAGAGAGAGGGATCCCAAAAACTTTGATCCTGCACTTTTTCTTCTTCCTCTTTCACTTCGCACCTTTTACTACACTTCTTCTTATGAGTATCGAACTTTTTGAGTGGATGTCCAAATAGATCAAACTACACTTGTATATATAGGCTTATTGTGGGTTGAATTTCTCCCTTTGAGGTGGACTTCATTAGGCAAGGGCCAAATTGGTGTGGAGGTGACAAAATTAATTTTTGACTCCAATAATAATTCTTTTTACATGATTCAAAAGCCGAAGAAGGGTCTCATAAAATGCACAATGACTCTAATGACTCAATATATATCCTAGGAGTCCATAATGTGGACTTTGACTAATAAAATATGACCCAAACATGAAAACCATGCTTTAATAAGTCATTGTAACAATAACAAAACAATTACTTTTCATTATTTTCATAAGTATATTACATAATGACCCAAATACATTTATGAAGACCGAACCTAGTTACATTCTTCAACATCTTCTATAGTGAAGACCCCAAAGCAGCAAGGAGAGGACTGAGCCACGAATTTTCTGGAAATTTCAGCTCAGTCTCACACATATTTCTAGGTACTGGTGGGTGCCATTATGCACATAATTTAAGGTAAATCATAGCCTGCATTATATGATTGTGCGGGGTTAAAATATCTAGGTAAACCTGGGAATTGACATCAGCTACAAAAGGAGAGATAATATTGTGTTATTTTTTGTGTATTTATATCCTTATGAAGCAATAAAAATCCTCCTGAAGAACTAGTTTTCCCCTTATGGGTTTTTCCAGGATCAGTTGACCAAAAATAAATGTGTAAAAGTGTAAATTTGTGAGTGTGATTCTTGTTTGTTCTTTCATATCAACTGGAAAATAGAAGTGTTGAGATAGCTTTTGATTCAAATAAATTGCATTCTAAATTTTTATATCAGAGCTTCTAGTTTGGGATTGTCGGAAATATATTTGAGAAAAAACTTAAAACTGTGAAGGTTGCCAGCAAGTTAAATTTTTCTACATATGCCTCACATTATCAACCATGGAATCCACTATAAAACAACAATTTCCTAAAAAATAAGGAAAGCCTCCAATTATGAATGAGCCAAATCATCATATCCCAAAATGGCTAGAGCCAAACATGCATTGTGCAGTAAAATATGTGCATATAAATGTGTGTTAATAGCATCATCTAGTGTATCATAGTTGGAAACTATTACTCCTAACTAAAATCTACCCAAGAATAAGCATCCAGTTTGATAAAAATTTGAAGATGGAAGGGGTTAAGAGATCCCTTGGATACACCGGAGAAGGTGTGCATGAAAGAAGGGCTTGAAACTCTAAAATGAAGATGACCTAAAAACCCTAGTCCTGCAACCCTTGGGGAAATTCCATTGTCCATTAGCCTAATAAATCGACTAATTAACCCAAAAAATTCCATCGCTAAGAAAATCCCTTGATCAAGATAGTAAAAAGTGAACCTTAGAAAATATTATTCTAACCACTTTTGGATCAACATTGCAGTGTGCCATTGAAGATGGGTGAAACCCTAGGAAAAAATCTAGAAAACCCTTGAAGAAATGAGATAATCCAAAGAGGAAAGTTCACACCTACTCTGATACCATGTTGATATTACAACATATAAACAATGATTGAATATAAAGAAAAAACAAACCATAAATCAACAAAAAAATAAACACAAAGAGGAGAGAAGATGAACCCGTGAACATGGGAAACATGAGATGTAGGTGCCCATGAGCTAAAGAATCACATAAGGAAACACTTAGCTCATGACAAAATAATTTGTGAAGAAAATAAGGGTTACTGTGTATTTACTCACACTAATAGTAGTGGGGTGCTAGATCCAAGGAATCTCACTAGGTTGGCTTTAGCCTAAAATAGTCAATATTGAGAAAATACAATAAAATGACTCAATATAAATCCTAGGAATCCATAATGCCGAATTTTACTAATAAAAGATGACCCAAACATGAAACCCATGCTTTAATAAGTCATTGTAACAATAATAAAAAAATTCATTCCCAAAATCAGATTTAAGTAGATTATATCACTTATCACATAAAATGTGTACTTAAACTGAGGATGAAAGGGGTATTGGCGCTCAAAAGGCCTCAGAAAGTCCCTAATTCGTCTAATGTTTTCTCTATCAATACCTTGCACTGCATTCCCATAGATTATTTATACTACATTTGGTTGGTTATCAACTATCCAATAAATATACCCATATGAATGTCACCATGTATTGTTTAACTAGATATTAACGAGTTTGGGACTCACTAGCTAACACAATTCCCCTATGACAACAAAAATATAGGCAAACTTGAGATTCTATAAACAACTGAATTTTAACAATATGATATGAAATAAGCACTATCCAAAATCTCTCATGTCATATTTTTTCTACCACTTAGTGCTCAACCACAAAATTTAGGTAAATTCCAGATTGAGGATCATAAGTGTATGTTGAATGAATCACATAAAATACAAATATAGTATAACGTACATGATAAGAAAGAGAGAATAAAAATTTTCATTCAAAAAATTATACTTAAGTAGATTTTTTCAATTCACATAAAATATGTACTTACACTGAGGATTGAAGAGGTATTGGCACTCAAAAGGCCTTGGAAAGTCCCTAAATCATCTAATATTTTCTCTATCAATACCTTGCACTAAATTCTTATAGCTTATTTATACTACTGTTGGTTGGTTACCAACCATCCAATAAATATACCCATCAGACTGTATCATGCATTGTTTAACTAGATATTCACTAGTTTGGGACTCACTAGCTAACAAAATCCTCATGGCTTCCTATAAATTTATGATCCAATGTGCTCAAATATCTTTCCAAAAAAGGGTCAATAACATGAATATTTGTGATAAAAAAATCCCAGAAGTCACCATATATCATAACTGTATTGTTGTGGCTATAGGACTTGCAAATGCCACCAGAGGAACCCATGAAGAAGCCAATTTCAAGTAGAAGACAAAAATCTCAGGAAAAAAGAGAAAGTGGGGAGTACTTGGTTTCCTAGGATCTAAAATCAACAAATATCTAGTCACATAGCTGTAATGCATCACTCAAAACTTAAAATTATTCCCAGAGAAGGAAACAATACCAAAACTCTGTCAAATAAACTTTACCACAGAAATTGAGTCAATCAAAGCCTTTCATATATGGCCATTCAGCAACAAAGGCACTCAAACATAAAAAAATGAATCCAAACTCCAAGAGTTAGCATTGATAAGACACTAGGTGCATGAACAACATATTTCAGACTACATCAGACTACACGGAAGATAAAACTATATGAATCACTCCCTAAAACTAATATTCAATGACAAAAAGAGAGAAAATCCCTTTACATAGACTAGCACTGAAATTGATCTAGCCTCTAAAATGGTTCTCGATAAGGAGACCCTTTTCCTCTACCATTGGGGAGATCTATTTATTATGATTAATAGCCTATGAGGGAAGGACGGTCGTCACCTTGAAAAAAGACAAAGAAATTGACACAATCAAGGAATTTCCCAAAAGTTGTTCGAAGTGCATCTTCAACATTCTTAAAACTTCAGGTGAATGTTATATATGCTAAATACTAGCAACAATTTCTCCTTGTCTAGTGGTAACAAAAAAAAAAAATATGAATGTGTGCATGTTATGATTGCAGGTTACCATCCTCAGTATGGGAAGGTGTGTCAACCCATGGAATAATAGTAACAATTTCTCCATTATCAGATTTGCACAAAGGAACTGGCTCTTGAGAAGTGACTTTACAAACATCCATAATAGTATCATTTTCATCACAAACTGATTGTTGTGTTTGTGAAGAAACATTTTGTGCCAGGAGATCTGAATCATTTAACTACTCCTTTAAATATCCTTGAGAAGAATCCATATATATGTTTTGGATATAATGTTGAATATCAACATAAACAACAACTCCATCCTCATTTTCATCATCCTAACAATATGTTGATGATGGAGCCAACTCTTGTTGTTTTTATACCTGTAAAAAATTCTTGTCTATTTAATAATTTTGTTCATCTATTGAGTTTTCTATAAGAGGTTTCATATCAATAAAATGTTGTGGTTCCACATGTGTAGACTTATAGCCTTGATTACATGTAAGGTTTATATGAGGCCACAAGTGAATATTACACCATCATTTCAATATTTTATAGGTATTGCAACTCTCTTGGCATTCACAGAGAAACAAATGTTGCAAAGGAAGGATAGATGTAGAGATGGCGAGGAATATTCTAAAAGGAAAAATCTATCAAATAATTTTTAAGTTGAATTAGTTAGTACATTAGTGTATTTTGTTGATAGAAGTGCAACGAAAATTGCAAGGAATGTTACACCTAAAGAAGCATGATGAGAAACCAAGGGAGATTCATCCCAAAGTGTTTCTTTGCAATGCCTTTGTACTTGTTTATTAAAATGTGCATAAGTATGAGGATAAAGGTTAGAAGTTTTTTTTGATAGGGTTCAATGAAGAGTCTATGGGATATCATATTTTTTATTTGGAAAAAGGATACAATCAACAAAGATTTTATATTTGAGGACGACTATATCTAGGGTAATTTTGATGAAATTGAAGTGCCATGGCCTATTGAAGACAGAGGTAAAAAGGTATCAAAAGAAAGAAGTCCAAGTCGGGAACCAAGGAGAAATCAAGAATCCAGAGACATTGAAGTCAACGATGACAAAGCTAGTACTAAGGACATCACCAAAGCCTAATAATATTCTGGAATGTTAATAGTGATGACATCGTCAAAGCCCAAGAATATCATGGAATGCTAGCAGTGAGCACATCATCAATGTCCAAAAATATTCTGAAACAAAATTTGTGAACATTAGATGGCTCAAAGCTATAAGAATTACCTGAAAGTAGTAAAGGAGGCAATAAATCAAGATGATTGAAGGAGTCTGCTTTACAATAGTTATATATGGATTTTATCACCAATTCACCATAATTATGGTTGAATGTGATTCAATGCACATGGAAAGAAGAATGGGAAAAAGTAACGAAGGTGGAATGTGCTTCCATACAGAGAAATGAAACACTAGAGCTTGAGTATTTTCCTAAAGGAAAAAGTGAAAATGGTTAAATGGGTCCTCAAGGAAAAGTGTAAAGCAGATGATTCAGTTGACAAGCACAAAGGAAGATAGTGATAGTAGCTTTTTTATTTCCTGATATTGAGGTGATAGTGAAGTCACCAGTCCTTCAAGATCATAAAATACCGCCTATTCTTGTTCTTGTCATTTGTCCCACTAGGAACTTGCAAGTCAAGATGTTGCAATGTACTCTTCTTCTCCTACTATGTAATTACTCAATGAGACATCACACAATCTAATGAATTAACGAATCCACTCTTTCTCATTGTACTTTTAATTCTTGGCCACGTACATGTGTGAAAAATAAATAAATTTTATAAATGAAAGTGTGGATTTGTGCAGATTGTTTCTAGAGAAAGGATGAATACTGATTTATGTTGAGTGCAATGGTTCTTATAATATTTTAATATTTTCACTCTCATGAGAAGACTTCATTTCTTTAAATAGTGATGAAGATGTGCATCTATGGACTCATGGTGTACCAAATCCTATGCTTGGAGTATATAATGTGCTAGCAAACCCATTGTATGAACAACATCCTTGCATTCCACATGGTGATAAGTTGAGGCGTGTATCCATTGGGGCTGGTATGTGTGCTGGAATTACAGATGGTGGTCGAGTGCATACTTGGAGAACTGCGATGAAGGGTGAGCATACACGCATAGTAGTTCTAGAGAAGGAAGCTTTGACACCACATGGCAATGAGGAAAGCCACAAGGATACTGTGATTGTTAATATAGGTTTATACCTTGGCTTCTCCAAAGCATAATATCTGTATTATATTTATTGGTTTATATTTTTATGTCTTTATACTTGTTGTTATAATCTCTGAAGGAAGTGTAAATACTAAGAGGTTTTTTGTTACCATTATCTGTGTGGGTTGTAGACATGAAATATGTTAGCTTTGCTAACTGTGTTTTCTATGTACTAGGGTTTTAGATATCAAGAATAATCATTCTGTTGCAGGTCTCAAGACTACCACGAAAGTAATATGTGTAGCAAGATCCTTGATAGTAGTTTTCAAGAAGAAAACCAGGGGTAAAATGGGACCAAGAAAGAAACTAGTGGTGCATGTTATGAAACCAGCTCCAAAAATAGAAGAAAAGAGAGATCACCGCCTTAGAAATCAGTCACTTCGAGGGGGAAACCTAAAATACATTACATAAATGAATAATTATTGGATGATAAAAATGACCAAAACCTAATTCTATATATAGGAGTCCATGGGGCCACAATATATCTTAGCTGACCTAACAATAATAATGTAAGGGCACAATAATAACAATATTGGGGTTACAAGGGTACAAAAATAAGAATAAAGGGGCTACACTAATAAAAACGAGGGACTAAACTAGTAATATAGGGACCTAACATGCCCCTCTCCTTCAAAAAAGTGTTGTCCTCAATGCTTGAGTAGCTCTGGGTGCTTCTGTATAAAATTCTCATCCTCATGTAGAATATTTAGTGGGCAAGTCCTTCCACTTGATGAGATACTCTGAAATTGATCGATTTCGTAGCTATCAAGTTCTTGTTTCCGTGACTACTTCAAGTTCCAATATGATTTTTCCTTCCTCATCAAGTTCTAGAAATATTGTTTGAACTGGAAGATTTCACCTATAACCTTATTTAAGCATGAAACATGGAAAACTAGATGCACTCATGAAGAAGCATGAAGCTCCAATTTGTATGCCATAGTACCAATATTTTGCAACACCTTGGAAGGACCATAGTAGTTCGGCAATAATTTATTATCCTTCTTAGCTTGCTTGAGGGACATTTTTTTGTATGGTTGTAGCCGTAAAAATACCCAGTCTCCTACATCAAAACTTCTCTTGTTGCGATGTTGATTTGCCAGTTGTTTCATTCCATTTTGTGCCAAATTTAGGTTATCCTTTAAGATTTGGAGAACTTCTTGTTGATGCTTGATGTGATCTTCCACTACTTGAACCTTAGAATCTTGTATTAAATATGATGTGATGGATGGTGTATGATATCCATAAAGTTCCATAAATGGGGTCATTTTTTCTGCAGTATGGAAGGAAGTGTTATACCACCATTTAGCGAGAGGTAACCACCTGACCCATTGTGTTTGTTTATTAGATGCAAACAAAAAAGATATCCTTCCAAAAATTTATTCACTATCTTAGTTTGAGCATTAGATTGAGGATGATAAGATGAGCTATGAGCTAATTGAGTACCCAAACAAGAAAATAACTCCGTCCAAAAATTTCCAGTAAAAATGGGATCTCTGTCGCCCACAATAATCTTTGGGTTTCCATGTAGCTTTTGAATTGTGTCCATAAATGTAGTAGCAACTGTACTTTCTTTAAATGGATGAGATAATGCACAAAAGTGTTCATTCTTGGTAAGTCTATCAACTACCACCATGATGACACTCTTTCCTTCGGACTTAGGTAAAAATATGATAAAATCCATTGAAATCTCCTCCAAACGTTGACTTGGAATGGATAAAGGTTGTAGAAGACCCGAGGTCTTAATTGTCTTAACTTTATTTTGCTGGCAAACAAAAAATTTCGCCACAAACTTTTGAATATCAGATTTAAGGGCATCCCAAAAAAATTCTTTCTTCACCCGGTGGTAAGTTTTTAAAAATTTTGAGTGTCCTCCTATAGGAGAAGTGTGCAATTCCAAAAGAATCTTCTATTTTAGTTGTGAATTCTTACAAAGATATAAGTGATCTTTGTACCATAAGGAATCATTTTTCCAACTAAATGTATCAGATGTACTAGGATCTTGCTGCAAATTTTGAATGATTGTCCACACTTCTTCGTCCTTATTCCATTCATCCCTTTATTTGGTTATCCAATTTGGTTGGATAATAGAAATGGGACAAAGAAATGCTTCCACATCTTCATTCTTTCTTGAGAGTGCATCTACAACAAAATTTAGCTTCCCTTTTTTGTAGATTATTTCAAAGTCATAACCCAACATCTTTGTGAACCATTTTTGTTGCTCTTCTGAAGATAGTCTTTATTCCAAAATGTGTTTAAGACTATCATGATCAGTTTTTACCTTGAAGTGTCTTCCCATTAGGTAAGGTCTCCATTTCTTTAGTGCATGTAGTATTGCTAACATTTCCTTCTCATAAATAGATTTTTGTAAATAATTTCCTTTGATTGGACGACTTTCAAAAGCAATGAGTCTTCCTTCTTGCATTAAAACAACACTAATTCCATTTCCTAATGCATCACATTCTACAATAAAGCTTTTTGTGAAGTCTGGCGTAGCTAAGATTGGTGCTAGGCACATTGCCTCTTTAAGATGTTCAAAGGCCTTAGCTACTTTAGGAGTCCATGAAAATTCATCTTTCTTCAACAATGTTGTTAGAGGTGCTGTTATTCTCCCATAATTCTTAACAAACTTGTGATAATACCCTGTTAACCCGCGAAATCCTCGCAACTTCTTTATGGTTGTGGGGACTTTCCATTTCTTAATGGATTTAATTTTGTTAGGGTCTACCTTAACACCCTCGTGAGATATAATATGACCCAGATATTCTTCCTCTTGTACTCAAAAGAAACATTTGGATATTTTTGCATATAATTATTTCTCCTGCAATAGTTTGATTACCCTGTCAACATGTTGAACATGATCCTTCCAAGACTTGCTGTAGATTAGTATATCATCAAAAAATACTATCACAAATTTTCTAAGGAAGGGTTTGAAAATGGAATTCATCAACCCTTGAAATGTAGAAGGTGCATTGGTAAGGCCAAAAGGCATGACCCAAAATTCATAATGACCCTCATGAGTTCGAAATGTTTTTTTTTGAATATCTTCAGTCTTCATTCTAATTTGATGATATCCTGAACGAAGATCCAACTTGGTAAAATACATTTCTCCATGTAATTCATCTAATAATTCATCAATCACATGAATGGGAAATTTGTGTTTAATGGTGAGATTATTGAGCTCCCTATAATTCGGACACATGCACCATGATCCATCCTTCTTGCGCACCAACACTACTGGAGCATAGAAAGAACTTTGACTAGGTTGAATTATACTGGCCTCTAACATTTCGGCAATCATACATTCAATTTCGCTCTTTTGGACATAAGTATATCTATAAGGCTTGATGTTTGGAGGAACACTTGCTTGAATAAAATGAATAGCATGATCATGATCATGAATAGGTGGGAGTCCTTTGGGAGTTTCAAACACCTTGGAATGATTGTCCAGTAATTTTTGGAGATCTGCAGAAATAGATGATTTTGATGTTGGAACTTCTAGTGAGAATAATTGTTTAATTACGCCTTGTTGTTCTTTATTCAGAAGCTTTGTCATGACATTAGAGCTTATTTATCTTTCCCAGCTTCCCTGCAATACCCTGTAATTTGACTTCCTTTCCTTCAAAAAATAATTTCAAGAAAAGTTCTTGAAAATTAAAATCTACTCTCCCCAAAGATTGTAACCATTGTAATCCTAGTAAAACATCACCACCTCCCATTGGAATGGAAAGAATTGGACTATTCAATACATATTCCCCCATGGTTAGCTTGATATTATGACATTTTCGAGAGAAATTTATAGTTCCTCCATTTGCAACCATCACTTGACATTCTGGTGTTGGGTATAGGAAAAAATTCAATTCCTTGGCTACCTGACAATGAATAAAATTATGAGTACTACTCGAATCAATCAACATTATTACCTTTTTCTTCTTCATATTTCCTTCTATATTGAGAGTTTGAGGAGTGGTAATTCCTTCCAATGCATTACACGATATGTTCAGACTCATTTCTTCCTCTTCTAGGGTTGGTTCTGGGTGTATATCCTCTTCTTTTGAATATTCTTGTTCATTTTCTTCTTCCTCTTCATAATCTATATAACATAATTTCTTCTCAGCACACTTATGACCTTTAGTGCATTTTCTATCACACCTGTAGCAAAGCCCTTTTGATCTCATTTCTTCCAATTATTGTAGTGTCAACCCTGTAGGTTGTGGAAGTATAGGAGTAGCAACACTTCCATCTTTATATATATGAGTGGTGGGCTTCCTTATCGCCATAATTTTACATTCAATTTTTCTTGCCAACCTGAATGCCTTTTCCATTGAATCAGGTTCCCAAATGTGAACTTCATGTTGGATGTTATCCTTTAAATTCCCTATGAGGACATCAATCTGGTGTTCCTCTAGAATATCAGTTACCCTTATATTCAATTTTTGGAAGTCCTCAATGTGCTCCACCACTGAACCCTTTTGTTTGAGATTTATCAATTGGCTAAATAAGGTGTTTATTTTTGTATCCTCATAATGTGCTATTAATTCCTCCATAAAAATTGACCAAGTGACAATTTTTTTATAGGAGCAAAGCCATCTATACCATACAAATGTATTTTTTTCTAAATGTAAAGTTACAATGAGTACCTTTTGTGTGTTTTTCACATTATTGTGATCAAAATATTGCTCCATCTGTAGTATCCATGTTATGAGATTCTTGCCATCAAACTTCCTCATATCCATCCTTGGAATATGGTGGTTCTTCCATCCAACATTAGAGTTTATGAAATGACGATTAACATTTATTTTTTTCTCATCATTAGTTTCCTCTTCTATCTTTTCGGCATTAGGAAACATTTCTTGTATCAACTTTGTCAAACCTTCCATGTGTGCATTTAGATCATTCTTCATGTTTTCCATGTTGTCTTTCATGTCATCCATCTTAGCTTCCATGCCAGCTTCCATGACGTCCATCTTAGCTTCCATGCATTTCTTCAAACCATCCATCTTAGCTGCCATGCCTTTCTTCAAAACTTACATTTCATTTTTTGTTGCTCTTTGAGAGAGCGAAATTTGGTGCACTTGCTCATGTAATTTTGATATGTCATGTTGCAATTCTTTGTCTTCATGAGTCATAGTAGAGACTTCTAAAGGCTTAATGGGTGTTGAATTATTTTTAAGGGGCATTTTATAACCTAATACTGATATATATTCTACAATATTCCCTTGGAATCAATTCAGAATGATTTTTCACACAAGACTTATGCAATTCAAAAAAAAATACACACCTTTTTATTGATTTTTAGGAGCTCAATATTGAAAATGAATTATATATGTTATTTTGAATCTTCAATATTTGAAATTCGTCCCTCTAGTATCCCTCCGAAGCTTCTTTAAATTTCCACAGGTCTCACATGATTTGGATTCTTCAAGAAAATGTTATGCCTTATCTCCCACAATTACCTAATTATGGACTGGTTCAGTAGAGCAACCTTGTACGACGTGCCACATGTCACTCGTTCTTCCTTCGGATCTGAAATGGATACAGAGGAAACTATAGTCTATGTGATTGCGGCCAAGTTATACAGAATTCCAATCCAATGCTCAGAGAGATAGTTATGACGATTTTTCCACAGTCACCTCTTTGAGATGAAATTCGGGAGCCTGAAAAATCCCTAACTTCCACAAACCCTATCTCCAAAAATATTTCAAATCAAGTTCTGAAATTTTCCATGATGTTCCTTAGCATTGTGGGTTTCTGTTGTAAAAATTTCAGCTTCTGAACCCTCGTAGAAACAATGTTATAGCGAAAATTCCATGATGACCTGTTTAGGTTAAATTCAGGAGCCTGCAAAAATCCCTAACTTGCACAAATCATATCTTTGAAAATATTATGAAACAAGATATGAAATTTGTCCATGACGTTCCTCAGGATTTCGGCTTAGCTTTATAAATATTTCAGCTTCTGAACCTTCCTAGAAAAAAATTTATAGCGAAAATGCCACGATGACCTATTTGGAGCAGCGAAACCCTAGAATCCAAAGCTCTGATACCAAATGTTATGAAACCAACTCCGAAAATAGAAGAAAAGAGAGATCAACACCTTATAAATCAGCCACTTTGAGGGGGAAACCTCCAATACATTACATAAATGAATAATTCTTGGATGATATGAATGGCCAAAACCTCTTTCTATATATAGGAGTCCATGAGGCCACAATATATCCTAGCCGACCTAACAATAATAATGTAAGGGCACAATAATAACAATATTGGTGTTACACGGGTACAACAATAACAATAATGGGGTTACACTAATAACAACAAGGGACTAAACTAGTAATATAGGGACCTAACAGTGCATCATCCTAGGGTTCTGATTTTTTCTTGTACTCTAAAGATAAAACCTTTGGAGCAGACTCAGTATTCTATTTGAGAGACAACAACATATTATTGAATATTTATTTAAAAGGGAATAATTATTAGAAAATTTCACTACATCTTTGGAAATAACAAACAAAATGAAACTTCGATGTCTTCATTAAACTGTATGGTCTCTTAAGGTAGATGCTCATATCGACTCCGTACGAATTGATCATTCTATTGAGGCATCTCTAACATAATCTTAAATTGCAGAAATGAATGATGTGGGTGGCTATTAATTCAATAATTTGATTTAGAACAAACAAATTAAGTAGAACAACACATGTCTGTAATTCCCAACAACATAAAAATACACTAGAAAATGGCATTGAATATGATGATAAAGTTCACAAATTATCTTTACTTGTTCAAGTGTAGGAAATTTAAAACCACGTCCAAGGTCAGGACCTTTGAAAACTTCATAAAAATTTGATAATATTTTAGCCTACCATATAAGTGGAACAAATAATTTCAAAAGTGACACAAAATGTGACTCAGAGAAATGCTACTAGAAAATTTGTTTCCATAAACTAAATATTTGGAAATGAATAGGAAAGTATGTATATGCATCATGAGAGGAAGTAAATAGTTATATAAAATTCAAACATGTTTAGAGGGAATACCACTGAAGCATTTGTTTTTGGAAAAAAATAATGCTAGATCACAATCATTCTTAAAAAATAAAAAAGTACAGGTATATGTACTATTTTGACAGGGTTTGAAACTGAAGGCATCAATTAAAACACTTCTGGAACAATATATTTCCAAATATACATGTTTACGATCTCAATTATAGATATTAAGAGCCTTAATAGCCTCATGTAGTTCCAATTCAAAGAACTGAAGGCAAACAATTGCAGTCATCAGTAGCTACATATCAGAGATGATTAAGATGCTAATTGAACATACTAAACCATAACATTCTCTACCTTGTCAACAAGGTTGATGGTGGCATCATTAATTAGAGTATAAATTTTAATGCTCCCCCTTGAAACCTGCAACATTTTACAAAAGATAAATAAGTATCCCCACCATAAAGTACAACATCAACTTTAGCAAGTGAAATCTCTTTCTTCATGCAAGACAACAAAGGAATTTTAACCACCAAAGAGTGAAGATTATACAAACTTCTATGAGTGCATATTTTATCACATGATTAGAGATAGTTGCCCCTTCTGATTACACATAATTATATAATTACATAAGCTCACCCATACACAACATTATGTAGTGTTTTCAATCCAAAATCAAACTAAAATGTCATATACCTAAAAAATTCTAAAGAACATATAATAAGTAGGCAACCTAAAAAATCAGAGTTACTATTCATTTAATAGCGGTGGCTCCTATGTAATACCTGACACCCCATTAGACAATAAAGATATTGCTGCAAAGCTGGCAATTTTTCTAGCAATTCAGGAGTGTCTAGTTCCCTGGTTATCTGCAACACAAATATGTCTATTGATTGGAATTTTCCATTTTTCGTCCATAACATGTTGAGCATAAGGTTTAATATAAGAAAAGGAAATAAATACAACTATCAGGTGCCCAAAAATAAAATGCAAAGAATGTATGTACTAGAGAATATAAACTAGTTGATTTATGAAAAGAATTCGCCCATATTTACACATACAAATCAAAGATACACTAGAATCAGAATGAATTGTCTATTTAATACTAGTAAGAAAGATTCAATTTGAAGCCTCTGTACCATTTGACTAAGGTACTAGGAAACATTTTTAGTGCACTCCAAGAAAAATGATAAGGAAATAGATCACTGCACTTAATAGGCAAGTTTGACCCACTAAGTCCTCTGTCCACAAAAGCAATATCAAACCTAGATTTTTTTCAATTGTCTTAAAAAAAATGGAGCCTCTTTTATAAATAAATGTCATATTTAGAACTTAGGCACATTAGAACTTAGAAATATAATAAATTCTCACTAATAAAGGAATGTAATAATGAGGCATTTAATATAGTGATTAATGTAGTGATTATTACTTGGGTATTTGGGAATTACAATGTAATCCTCTCTTACTACGTAGTAACACATTGCACCTAATGAAGCAATGAACCCACATTTTCTCATTCAAAATTTTCATTCCTGTCCACACATGTGTGTGTAAAAATAACATGGTACCAGAGACTTGTTGGGGAGAAGCAATGAAGTTGGTGAAGGAGCCAAGGGAATGCTATGCCTAGTAAATGCACTGAGGGGAAGATATAACAACTGAAATTGGACAAATGATTACGAAGGCAAGCCATCCTGGAGTGAGTCAAAGGGGCTGTGTATATGTATGTAATCAAACTGTGAGAACCTTGGAAATTCATAGCACAAGGAAAAACCCACAAAAATATTGTAGAAGGAAGACAAAAGAATCATATAATTGATTATATCAAATCAATTTCTCGACTCATGGAGTGACAATAAGTGTAGGAACTTTGTATGTTTTCCTTTTCTGAAGTCTGTCATCACATGGGTAGATATTATCTGTTGAATAACCAATGAATCGAGTCAGATATTTCATGAGTGAATGGATAACTACTAAAAAAGATGTCAAAAGGGATAGCTTCTGTTCATGGTAGAGCCAGTGAATCAAAGTGATTAAGCCAACCCATAGTAGAGGATAACGAAGAGAATTGATAGCTGTCATAATAATTTTAACAATTCACCACATAGAAAATTTGTGAAATGGAGCTTCCAAAGATGCCAAATGTAATTATGAGGAATTTAATATAGTATTAAATGTGGTTGCTATTAGTCAGGTATTTGGGAGATATGAAATGTACTCCTCTTCTCCTACTATGTAATGACTCAATGAGACATCAAATAATCTAATGAACTAACGAATCAGCTCTTTCTCATTCTATTGTGTATTCACGTCCACATACATATGTGTAAACAAAAAACATTTTAGGAATGCAAATGTGGATTTCTGCAGACTGTTTCTAGAGAAAGGATGGATACCCATTTATGTTGAGTGGGAATGATTATTATAATATTTAATATCTTTAATCCCACTAGAAGACTCCATTGCTTTAAATAGTGATGGACATGTTCATCAGTGGAGTCATCTTGTACCAAATCCTGTGGATGGAGTATATAATGTGCCAACTACCCCATTGTATGGACATGATTCTTGCATTCCACATGGTGATAAGTTGAGGTAGGTATATATTGGGTGTTAGAATGAATCTTAATCACAAGCATACGAAAATTTCTCACGTTAGCCATGCATAAAAAACAATGCTAACAGCAAAGATGGCTGCCAATATCTTTAGATCTGCAATTAGTTGACCAAGATAAATGCTGCAAAAATCTAGATCTATGCATTAAAAGACATTAAGCAGTAAATAAAAGCAAGAGTTGCTCCATGCATCCAATAGACGAGACAAGATTGTTTTAAAGAATTTTTTGTATTTATGACACCTCGAAGGAGAACATAGAAAGATGCTACCAGTCCTCCTCAATGGGATGGGTTCTTGTAAGTCCTCAACACTTCAGATCTAAAATCCCTCTCTCTTGATGGTGCAGAAAACCCAGACAAAAAATGGAACTCAAAGGGAGCTCGCAAGAAAAATGGTAGCAAAATATGACAATGATGGTGGATCAAATTCAGACCAAAAGTGTAGATCCAGAGTAATATTTAGGCAACAAAAGGTAGTGAGTGAATGGAAAAACCTTTCTATTTATAACAAAATATTGAGTTATTCTAAATATTAGCTCATAATTAAATTTTTATTAACCAATTCTAGATCCAATTTTTATGGAATATTTTATTATATTTGTTGGAGGGAAAAAGAATTTGACTTCGGTCAAATCCATTTATTTGTAAATAATAAATAAATAAATGATTTATTTATTATTTTAAGGATGTGGTTGAGTAATAATTAAATAAATAATGATTTATTTAATTATTTATGAATGATTTAGTCAAATTTAACAAGGAATATTATTTAAATAATGATTCCTAGAATATAATAAGATAACTAATAATTTATCTGATTAATTTTCCTGTTTTGGGTTAAATATGATGAGGAATATTAATTAAACTGATGTTTAACTAATTATTCCTTGAGTAAAATCAAACAAATGTGGATTTATTTAATATTTCCTCATGGGGTTTCCTGTTTTGACCATAAACAACTTAATAAATGTGGTTTACTAGGTTATTTTTCATAGTGAAAGTAATGTTACTTAGGGTAAAATTGGTCTTACATGGTGTACTTTGGTCCATCTAATAGTAACAGGTTAGATGACCAAAAAATGGTGTAACAGATTTCCCCCTGTTGTGTAACCAGCTCCAAAAATAGAAGAAAAGAGATATGAACGCCTTAGAAATAAGCCACTTCGAGGGGGCAACCTCCAATACATTACATAAATGAACAATTCTTGGATGATACAATTTACAAAACCTCCTTTCTATATATAGGACTCCATGGGGCCATAATGTAATCCTAATGGGCCACAATGTAATTCTAGCCGACCTAACAATAATAATTTAAGGGAACAATAATAACAAAATGGGGGTTACAAGGGTTCAATAATAACAATAAGTGGGTTAAACTAACCATAATAAAGGACTATACTAGTGATATAGGGACCTAACATGCCCCTCTCCTTCAAAAAAGTTTTGTCCTCAACACTTGAGTAGCTCCGGGTGCTTCTGTATAAAATTCTCATCCTCCCATGTAGAATCTTCAGTGGGTAAGTTCTTCCACTTGATGAGATACTCTGAAATTGATCGATTCCGTAGCCGTCGAGTTCTTGTTTCCGTGACTGCTTCAGGTTCCAATATGATTTTTCCTTCCTCATCAAGTTCTGGCAATATTGTTTGAACTGGAAGATTTTCACCTATAACCTTCTTTAAGCATGAAACATGGAAAACTGGATGTACTCGCGAAGAAGCAGGAAGCTCCAATTTGTATGCCATAGTACCAATCTTTTGCAACACCTCGTAAGGACCATAGTACTTTGGCGATAATTTATTATCCTTCTTAGCTTGCTTGAGGGACATTTGTTTGTATGGTTGTAGCCGTAAAATACCCAATCTCCTACATCAAAACTTCTCTCGCTGCGATGTTGATCTGCCTGTTGTTTCATTCGATTTTGTGCCAAATTCGGGTTATCCTTTAAGAGTTGGAGAACTTCTTGCTGATGCTCGATGTGATCTTCCACTGCTTGAACCTTCGAATTTTCCCTTAAAGATGATGTGATGGATGGTGGATGATATCCATAAAGTGCCATAAATGGGGTCATTTTTGCCGCAGTATGGAAGGAAGTGTTATACCACCATTCAGCAAGAGGTAACCACTTGACCCATTGTGTTTGTTTATCAGATACAAAACAACGAAGATATCCTTCCAAACATTTATTTACTATCTCAGTTTGACCATCAGATTGAGGATGATAAGATGAGCCATGAGCTAATTGAGTACCCAAACAAGAAAATAACTCCGTCCAAAAATTTCCAGTAAAAATGGGATCTCTGTCGCTCACAATAACCCTTGGGCTTCCATGTAGTTTTTGAATTCTATCCATAAATGTAATAGCAACTGTACTTGCTTTAAATGGATGAGATAATGCACAAAAGTGTGCATACTTGGTAAGTCTATCAACTACCACCATGATGACACTCTTTCCTTCAGACTTAGGTAAACCCGTGATAAAATCCATTGAAATCTCCTCCCAACGTTGACTTGGAATGGATAAAGGTTGTAGAAGTCCCGGGGTCTTAATTGTTTCCACTTTATTCTGCTGGCAAACCAAACATTCCACCACAAACTTTTGAATATCAGATTTAAGGCCATCCCAAAAAAATTCTTCTTCACCCTCTGGTAAGTTTTTAAAAATCCTGAGTGTCCTCCTAAAGGAGAAGTGTGCAATTCCAGAAGAATCTTTTGTTTTAGTTGGGAATTCTTGCAAAGATATAAGCGATCTTTGTACCATAAGGAATTATTTTTCCAACTAAATGTATCAGATGTACTAGGATCTTGCTGCAACTTTTGAATGAGTGTCCATACATCTTTGTCCTTCTTCCATTCATCTTTTTCTTCGGTTATCCAATCTGGTTGGATAATAGAAATGGCACAAAGCAATGCTTCCACCTCTTCATTCTTTCTTGAGAGTGCATCTGCAACAACATTAAGCTTTCCTTTTTGTAGATTATTTCAAATTCATAACCCAACATCTTTGTGACCCATTTTTGCTGCTCTTCTGAAGATAGTCTTTGTTCCAAAAAGTGTTTAAGACTATCATGACCAGTTTTTACCTTGAAGTGTCTTCCCATTAGGTAAGTTCTCCATTTCTTTAGTGCATGCAGTATTGCTAACATTTCCTTCTCATAAATAGGTTTCTGTAAATACTTTCCTTTGATTGGACGACTTTCTAAAGCAATGGGTCTTCCTTCCTGCATTAAAACTGCACCAATTCCATTTCCTGAGGCATCACATTCCACAATAAAGGTTTTTGTGAAGTCTGGCGTAGCTAAGACCGGTGCTAGGCACATTTCCTCCTTAAGATGTTCAAAGGCCTTAGTTGCTTCAGGAGTCCATGAAAATGCATCTTTCTTCAATAATGTTGTTAGAGGTGCTGCTATTCTCCCATAATTCTTAACAAACTTGCGATAATACCCTGTTAACCCGAGAAATCTTCGCAACTTCTTTATGGTTGTGGGGACTTTCCATTCCTTAATGGCTTTAATTTTGTTAGGGTCTACTTTAACACCCTCGTGAGATACAATGTGACCCAAATATTCCACCTCTTGTACTCCAAAGAAACATTTGGATTTTTTTGCATATAATTTTTTTTCCTGCAATAGTTTGAGCACCCTGTCAACATGTTCAACATGATCCTTCCAAGACCTGCTGTAGATTAGTATATCATCAAAAAATACTAGCACAATTTTTTTAAGGAAGGGTTTGAAAATGGAATTCATCAACCCTTGAAATGTAGAAGGTGCATTGGTAAGGCCAAAAGGCATGACCAAAAATTCATAATGACCCTCATGAGTTCGAAATGTCGTTTTTGGAATATCTTCAGTCTTCATTCTAATTTGATGATATCCTGAACGAAGATCCAACTTGGTAAAATAAATTGCTCCATGTAATTCATCCAATAATTCATCAATCACAAGAATGGGAAATTTGTCTTTAATGGTGAGCTTATTGAGCTCCCTATAATCCGAACACATTCGCCATGATCCATCCTTCTTGTGTACCAAAACTATAGGAGCAGAGAAAGAACTTTGACTAGGTTGAATTATACCCGCCTCTAACATTTCTGCAATCATACGTTCAATTTCGCTCTTTTGGAAGTAAGGATATCTATAAGGCCTGATGTTTGGAGGAACACTTCCTGAATCAAATGAATAGCATGATCATGATCACGAATAGGTGGGAGTCCTTTGGGAGTTTCAAACACCTTGGAATGATTGTCCAAGACTTGTTGGAGATCTGCAAAAATAGATTATTTTGATGTCGGAACTTCTAGTGAGCATAATTGTGCAATTACACCTCGTTGTTGTTTCTTTAGAAGCTTTGTCATGACATTAGAGCTTATTATCCTTCCCGGCTTCCCTTCAATACCTCACAATTCGACTTCTTTTCCTTCTGAAAAAAATTTCAAGAAAAGTTCTTGAAAATTAAAAGCTACCGTCCCCAAAGATTGTAACCATTGTACTCCTAGTACAACATCCGCACCTCCCATAGGAATGGCAAGCATTGGACTAGTCAATACATATTCCCCCATGGTTAGCTTGATATTATGGCATTTTCCAGAGCAATTTATAGTTCCTCCATTTGCAACCATCACTTGGAATTCTGGTGCTGGGTATAGGAAACAATTTAATTCCTTGGCTACCTTACAATGAATAAAGTTATGGGTGCTACCTGAATCAATCAACACTATTACCTTTTACTTCTTGATTTGTCCTTTTATCTTGAGAGTTTGAGGAGTGGTAATTCCTGCCAGTGCATTACACGATATGGTTGGATTCATTTCTTCCTCTTCTGGGGCTGGTTCCTGGTGTATATCCTCTTGTTCATTTTCTTCTTCCTCTTCACAATCTATGTAAAATAATTTCTTCTCAGCACACTTATGACCTTTAGTGTATTTTCTATCACAACCGTAGCAAAGCCCTTTTGCTCTTTTTTCTTCCAATTGTTGTGGTGTCAACCTTGTAGGTTGTGGAAATCTAGGCGTAGCAACACTTCCTTCTTTATAGAATTGAGTGGTAGGCTTCCTTGTCGCCATAATTTTACATTCAACTTTTCTTGCCAACCTGAATGCCTTCTCCAATGAATCAGGCTCCAAAACACGAACTTCATGTTGGATTTTATCCTTTAGAGTGCCTATGAAGAGATCAATCCTGTGTTCCTCTGGAATATCAGTTACCCTTATATTCAATTTTTGGAAGTCCTCAATGTGTCGCCCCACTAAACCCTTTTGTTTGAGATTTATCAATTGGCTAAAGAAGGTGTTTCTCTTTGTATCCTCATAATGTGCTATCATTTCCTCCGTAAAAATTGACCAAGTGACAATTTTTTTATGGGAGCAAAGCCAACGATACCATACAAATGTATTTTGTTCTAAATGTAAAGTTGCAATGCGTACCTTTTGTGTGTTTTGCACATTATGGAGATCAAAATAGTGCTCCATCTGTAGTATCCATGTTACAGGATCCTTTCCATCAAACTTCCTCATATCCATTTTTGGAATATGGTGGTTCTTCCCGCCAACATTAGAGGTTATGAAATCACGATTAACATTTATTTTGTTCTCATCATGAGGTTCCTCTACTATATTTCCACCATTAGGAATCGTTTCTTGTTTTAAGCTTGTCATCAAGCCTTCCATGTATGCTTTTAGATCATTCCTCATGTTTTCCATGTTGTCTTTCATGTTTTCATCGATCTTAGCTTCCATGTCATCAATCTTAGCTTCCATGCCCACTTCCATGCCATCCATCTTAGATTCCAAACCATTCATCTTAGCTTCCACGCCTTTCGTCAAACCATCCATCTTAGTTTCCATTCCTTTCTTCAAAACTTCCATTTCATTTTTTGTTGTTCTTTGCGAGAGCGAAATTTGTTGCACTTGCTCTTGTAATTTTGATATGTCATGTTGCCATTCTTCGTCTTCATGAGTCATAGTAGAGCCTTCTAAAGGATTAATGGGAGTTGAATTCTTTTTAGGGGCCATTTTAGAATCCAATACTGATACCTATTCTACAATATTCCCTTGGAATCAATTCAACTTGATTCTTCAAACAAGACTTATGCAATTGGAAAAAAAATACACACCTTTTACTTGCTTTTTAGGAGCTCTGTATTGAAATTGAATTATATCTGTAATTGAGAATCTTCAATATCTGAAATTCACTTCTGTAGTAACCTTCTGAACTGTCTTTCAAATGCCACAGATATGATCTGATTTGGATTCTTCAAGACAAAGTTATTTCCAATCTCCCACAATGACCCAACTTTGGACTGGTTCAGTAGAGCGAACTTGTACGGCTTTCCACGTGTCACTGTTTTTTTCCTTTGTCTCTGAAATTGATAGCCAAGAAACTGCGGTCCCTGTACTTGCAACCACTTTTTACAGCACTCCAATCCGATGCCCAGAGAGAGAGTTATTGAACTTTTCCCACGATCACCTCTTTGAGATGAAATTCGGGGAGCTGAGAAAAAGCACCTTCCCACGAATCATATCTCCAAGAGATTTTGTGAATAAACTCACGAAATATTTTTGAAAAATTTCTTCAATATTCAGCAGCACCATATGAATTTCAGATTCTGAACCTTCGTAGAAAAAAATTTATAGCGCAAATTCCACGATGACCTATTTAGGAGCCTGAAAAAATACCTAACTTCCACAGATCATATCTCCGCAAATATTGCGAACCAAGCTCTGAAATTTTTAGAAAATCTTCCTCAGGATTTCGGCTTCGCACCCTAAAAATTTCAGCTTCTGAAATTTCGTAGAAAAAAAGTTATAGCGAAAATTCCACGATGACCTGTTTGGCAGCTGACACAAGTCAAACTGATATGGGCTGTAATAAACTCCAAAAATGAAAGAAATTACAGTTTAGGAGTAAGCCCTTTAGAAACAATCTCAATACATTATAAATGGTAATTATTGGATGATACAATTACAAAACCTCCTTTCTATATATAGGAGTCCATGGGGCCATAATGTAATCCTAGTGGGCCACAATGTAATCCTAGCCGACCTAACAATAATAATTTAAGGGCACAATAATAACAAAATGGGGGTTACAAGGGTTCAATAATAACAATAAGGGGGTCATAATAAAGGACTATACTAGTGATATAGGGACCTAACACCCCCCAACGTGCGAGTTTTAGGAGCTAATCGTATGACCGAGGTACATTGCAAGAACTCAATCACTCTACATCGAAGGGAAAGTCAGAGAGAGAGAAATATAAGGTAGACCAAAGCACTAGAGTACTAGAACTTGAGGAGGTGAGGCTTATAGGTGCGACAAGTCTCTTTTATGAGTGAGTACCTATGCTATAGGCGGCAGGGGAGGCATACCTATGCCCATCGAGACAGAGTACAAAGAATAGTGCATCCAGAAAACAAGGGACTGAACTATATAGTACATGCTAGCATAAACATGAGGTAGATAAAAAATGGATAATGAATCCCACATACATACTGTGCCTAGGATAATAGCCAAGACTTATATAATAATAGCTGAGTACATGAGATATAAATACAACCAAAGTGCCCTCGTAAACATGAAAGGGCGTTGAAAATCTGACTGATACATGAAAAATAAAAGGCGCTGCAAGCGGCTAAGGTCGACATCATCAAATATATGGAGCTGCATCAAAGGTTGTAATGAATAGGTCATCTTGGCATGTGGGGGGCTACCTGAAGGGCCACCCCCTCATGAGGTCTGAAACATCTCACTCACACCCAAGAATCACCGGTATCATCTGCTCCATCACTGAACCATAAACTATGTGGATCTTGATCATGCTGTAAGGAGCTGGAGCTAAGAAACAATCAAGTCAAAGGGAAATAAGGAATCTCTTTGCCCGATCTGAGGAACCGAAGAAGAGTGGAAGCTAGAACCAAGGTACACCGCCCTCTAGACATGTCTTATGGAATGAATGATTTTATGTCGACAGAAGGAGGTCTGCCATAGGTGAGGCAATAAGGGATCCTCAACTAAGGCACGAGAGAAAATAGAAGAGCGACTGACAGATTGACACCAGGGATGATGATGAAATGGGGGGTATTGAGTAGCGGACGGATGACTTCCCTTGTTAGAGCATAAAGGGAATGGATGACCTAGCAGCGACTGACACAATATTAAAGGGGATAGGGGACAGTAGGACTGAAGGCCATAATGTGTGACATGATAGAGGAACCAAGAAATGAAGGAAGGAGGACTATAACGAGATACAAAGGGACTCAGGATAGACTCCATGGATGCGATGATGACTCAAATCGGATGCTCTAAACAAGGGCGACTAGATGATTATGCCACACAGAAAAGGTTTGGTGCAGACCATAAAGACATGATTACAAGATGGTTACCCACGGAAAAAATTGACACGAGCATGGAAAAGTATAGAGGCGAAGTGGTGCCTCAAGCACAACTGTTGCAAGTGAAGAAGTTCGATTTTGAGGAGTGGTGAAGTGACCCTTCTTGGAAAAAATGTGTCTTGGTGAAGTATAAAATCATGAAAAACCAACAAATACCCATTTGAGAGCTTTCCAATAGTATAGATGGTTTGTAGAACTAAGCTATGGTTTTGCTGCATCAGGCAAAAGAAAAATCCGGGGTTTCTCTTTTAATAAGAAATTTTCCCTCCAAATTCACTCATTTGAAAGTGTAGCTCTGGTGAATGTAGAGAGGAGAGAAGGCCCTAAATCTTGCGGAAATCATAGCGGACAAACCGACCATTGGATTCGAGATCCGTCAGTTGCAGGTAAGAGGCCTAACCATACTCTTTCAATTAAGGGGATCAAAATTTCAGTTTAGGCACCTAGAACTCATGAACATTCCAGGTCACACTTTTTGGGGTCTGTTCTGTGACCTGGGTAGCAGGTACTAGGAAGAAAATTGTGACCTGTCCCAGGAAATGACCTGAAAAGTGCGACTTGTCAGAGAAAGGGGGTTTTAGTGCTATTTTTGGCTGAGAGCTAGGATTTTTATGGTTGAGGGGCACAGGTGCCCCCAAGCATGTTATGGTCATGCTGAAATGTATTTAGAAAGGGGGAATCTAGACACATTTTTATGATGTGGTGCGCCATTTATTTTCGTTATGCTTATGCAGTTTCAGAAAGGGAATGGAGGATTACAAATCTCTTTTGGCACTGCATATATGAAGAAAATGGACTTAATTTTCTAGGTTGGCATACATGGTGTCACTATCCCAAAGAGAGGATTGGAGATAGTGAACTGTTGCTCTCCTAGAAAACCCACATGTTGGTCAACAACAATGTCTAGGGGACTGGGTTGCTGATATAAGAAGAAGGAATGATGAGGGGTATCATCCCTAGAGTGATTTGAAGTGATATGGGACTCTAGAGGTTCTTCTAAATGGGGAAGAATAATGGTACTAGAGTCGACACGACAAGATACACTAGGAGAGTTATGGAGAATTTATTCTCTTGGACTCTCAAATATGGGTGCCCCCTTACCCAAACATTGGGTGTCAATGTAATGGCCACAAGGTGTATGTGGTTCGAATGCATGGGTCCGATGTAAGAGGGGATAGATAAAGTCATGGGTGGTGACTACTTCCATAATTTCGTCATCGCAATAGAAGATGGGGTGACTCGTAGAAGAAAGACCACGTGGTACAGTGAAGCTACCTGACTCATCATCATGAGAAGAAAGGTTCACATGCGCATCATCACAGGGGGTGACAGAAGAACAAGAAGATAAGGGATCCACTAATGTTGAGCCCAAGGGGATCACTTAAGGGAGGTCAGGAAAAACAAAAGGGGAAGTCCCAGGGGAGTCTTCCACCGTGGATCTCATAGATGATGATAGGTAGTGGACAGTGGCCGATGACTCTGTCATTTTGACATCCGGAGGGGGAATGTCTATGGGAGTGGATGTGTCCTATGGTTTTGCTGAAGCAAAATGCCCAAATAAGGGAGCGGTGGACTCATTGTGCTTGGCCTCGAATTGGTGAACTACCTCTAGAGAGGTGCGGAAGTCCTCAAGGCAGGGACAGGGGTGGGTATAATGCCCATGGAGATCAAAAAAAGAAAAGGGGTGGTTAGTGTGAATAGTCTTGGTGTTATTGGTTATAGTCAAGGAAGGAATAGAGGTTTTCAGCACCATAGACTCAGAGAATGCGACATTAACCATGGGTTTGAGACGAGGCAATTTAGGACAATTATGGGTGGCATGACCGACGACATCACACAAAGCATAAGGCTTTGGAGGTGGAGGAGTAGCATGGTTAGTCGTAGAAGCCTTATCTTTTGATGCCCTATTGCGAGCTTTTCCCTTTTTACCCGAAGTTGTTGCACCAGGAGGAGGTTCTTGTTGAGGTGGCTGAGGCACAGTAGCAGTAGGAGGGGTAATAGGGACCGATTGAACCAGGGTCAAAGCAAAATAATGTTTGGGTTAACCAGGAGGGGTAGTAGCTGGGGGATCAATGTACCAGATGGGAATCTACAGGGTTAGGTTAAGAAGGGATAGGGGAGCCATGATAAGTATCGAGAACACTCCAGGAGGGGGAGCTAGGAATGGTATCTGACTGGAGGGGTAATGGCTAGGTGGGACGACTCCAAGATGGTTAAGGCCTAGAGGAACCATTCGAGGAGGGTAGAGAGGCTCATGGATACCAGCTAAAGGTGAAGGGCCCAAGGAGGAGATCCAGAAGGTTGAATCGAAGGGATAGGTGCAGGTTGGAGAGGGCAGGGCTGCTAACTAGCTGAGATGGGCCTCTTGAGGGAGGCTCGAGACGATTGCATCATGCAAACATTCGATGAGCTGGGATCAAAGACAAGAGGAGGAAGACCAGGGAAAGTACCAAGCAAAGAGGGATATTTTTAGACTCGGGGTGAGACACTGGTCAAGAGGTCGATGGTTTACTTATTGACCACTGAAGATATGATGGACTCAGGGGAGGTTTGAGAATATGGTTCGTAATATGTCAACCGGTCAATGGTGACTATCTTTCCATTATGGGGAAATGACATCTTGCGATGAACCGCAAATGGTACAACAAAAATTACATAGGTGTAACTAAGACCCAATATAATATTGTAATCTAAGGCGGCATCCATGACTTCTAAGTCAATGCAAAAAATCTTGCCCGCAAGAGTAATAGAAAAATTGTGGAACAAGCCAATGGGCTAGGAGGCATGGCCATCCCACGCTCAAAGGCTGATCGTGGAAGGGGCCAACTCAGGTGATCTGAGTTGCTTCCAAATCAAAGCGGACATCACACAGGTGGTTGCCCCCTCATCAATGATACAATGGGAAACGTTGGCGTTTCAGATCTTGACTGGGATTTGGAAGGCGATAGAAGTAGGAAGAGGAGGATGTTCTGACCGGTCAAAATTGAAGACAATCAATCAATCATCTGAAGGATCTACAACACCCATGGAAGATAATAGAGCTTTTCATTGTGAAGGGCATGACTGGAGGAGTTCCAGCATTGATATGGCAGCAGGAGATTGTGCCAAATCATCTACTATACTATACGAATGGGCAGCTTTGCCAGAAGAAGAATTTCGGCTTAATGGTCCCTTAGGGATGAACCTCCACCTTAGGCTGAGGGATTTGCAAAGTACCATTAGGTGTGGAAAGAGGCTCTCTAGAACCAGGAGAAGGGAGCTTGGGAGCAGACGTAGCGAGAGGCTTGTTGTATTGACAGGACTGAGTTTGAAGGTTGAGGTCTACGGTTATAGTTTGGTCAGAACTCATCATGAAAATCTGGTAATTGGGGGTACCAGATGGAGGAGATTGAGTGGCCGCCTGACCTTTAGGTGGTTGGGTAGCCACAAATCCTTGTCGAGGGAAAGGATTAGTAAACACACCCGGCTGACTAAGCACAACATTGGGAGGGATGGAAGGGGAGGCTTGCTGTCCTCGCAATGTTGCTTGAGTCTCCCACATCTATTGCATTTGTGGTAATAGATGACAATCGTGAGTATAATGACCATAAACACCAAAACAATAATAAGGTTTATTCGTGCGAACATGCGTGTCCTTCTTCGACTGAGTGCCCTGTTGCTGTTAGTAGTGTTAGGTGCATTAATTCTAGGATTAGGTCAAGGATTACCAAGGGTATATTGATTTTGAGTGCCTTTCCTCTTCTTTTTGGAAGTAGGAGGATTTGTTGCGCCCTGTTGTGCATACACGTGCCCCTGAGGGGGCGGTGGAAATTGTTGCGGGGGTTGAGAAGGCAAGGGAGGCGGAGGTGCTAATGCTTGAGGAGCTGGAGCACTAGGCTATGGATACAGATAATAAGGAGGTTGATTAACATTATGGTAAATAGGTTGGGAAAAAGGAGGAGGCATGCCGTATCCTAGATACATGCTACCGAGAGGGGGAAAAGTGCTATAGGTGTTGGCCCCTCCTTGAGGGAAACCATATCCCATGGGAGGCTGAGCATATGGATGAGAAAGAGCTCCAACGATATCTTTGGCGGCATGAGATGCCCCTGATGCATTGGCACCACCGGGTGTAGGAATATCAGGTAGAATGGTATAAGAATAACTCGACTGAGCGTAGATCAAGTCATATTTTAATGCCATATGGAGAGCGACTTCTTTGGTTTGAGGGAAATGTGATGCGACATATTTTCCTATAACAAGAAAAAGGGATCTAAGGAACCAGTCCATGTAGACAGGGTCTTCGAAGGTAGGTGCTCGAGATAGGCACTTTCTTCTCCGCCATTCTTGGACATGATCGGATCGACAGGTCACAGATGATTTACGGAAAGAAGTCTAAAGTTTTGTACCAGTGTCATAACAAAGGGGAAGCTGGAAATAAGATAGAAAAGCCCAGGCAAGGGTCACAAAGGTGGTATCAGAGGATGAGGCCTGATCAACATATCACTTAGAAGCTTTGCCAGTAAGCATACGTTGGAACAACTGAAGATGGAAAGAGTCATCGGTAATGGAGTTAGACGAACACCACATGTGGAAAGATCGAACATGGTTTGTAGGATCTTCTCTAGCAAGACCTTCAAACTTGGGGATGTCATAATGGAGCTTGGTTGGCATAGCAGGCCAACCAACATCATGGCGTATAGGGTCATTTATCAACTGGTTAAAATTGGAAAGACTGAGGCCTACCATATAGGGGAGCAAGGGAGCAGTCGGGGTAGTTCCTGTTGTGGTCCCATTAGTAGTATTCCCAGCATTAGGGTTGGGGTTACCACCTGCGTTAGGTCCTAAACCAGACATGGTGAAGGTGACAGGGGGAGAACCGGGGGTGGAACCAGAAGGGGAACCCAATGAACCATAAGAGGAGTTGGAGTGTGGATTCGGTGGAGGACTAACTCGAATCGTACACACAGGAGTAAGTATTCGTGTTGGAAACCGAGGATGAAGGCCAAGAACTCTCCGGGATAAACACCTTGGGGGCGCAATGATGAAGCAAAAAACATGGAACAAAGGGAAGAGAGACCAAAAAGGGTGAAGAGGTGCAGGATCAACTGATTACAATGTCGAAACAAGGGCAGAGAAGTGCAGGATCAATTTATTTCAATGTTAAAGTCTTTGCTTAGTGGTATTAACTAATATCTTCTTCACTTAGGGTGTGTGTGTTAAGTGTGTAAGTTTTAATTTTTAAACCCAGATGTTTGTGGAGAAAAAGAAAAAGTGTGTTGTATAACTGTAAATAAACTTGCAGATAACAATATATGAAACTGAAATAACATAAAATAAACAGCTAATTATGCATTAATCTAAACCCAAGGAGGTAGGCCTCTCAATAAGTAGTATATAGGTGGGCGAAAATCGAGTCAAAACACACCAAAATAGCCAATAGATCTAAATTTGGGAGGGACAATGATCTAAAGGTTAGATATGTTGGAAATAGGTGCAGAAAAAAAAAACAAAAAATCAGAGGAAAAATTGTTGTAAATGAAGTGGAGAAAGGCTATAACCGGGAGGGAAGTGGAGGGGACCCTAGAGGAAAATATAAACAAAACTAAAAGGACGTGTTTTGGATGAATAAATAGCCAATATGAAGTGGATCTAAAGGTAAGGTATCAGATCTGAAAAATGGCTAAACACACTAAAATTTCAGAGAACCTGCAACAACTAAAACTCCTCCACAAAAGGTGGAGGGTATTGAAGCCCTAGAAAGCTAGGTTCCCACTTTGATGAGTAAAAAATAACAATTATAGGTCCAAAAAAGGCAGAGACGGAGGTCAGAAAACCTTGAACAAAGGCCCAGACAAACCCAGAAAAATCTCAGAAAAATTCTTGCAAAAATTCTACGTCGCAGTTTCTGACCTATTTTCTGCTGAGGTCGTAGGTTTTGGCCCAAAAGGTGCGACCTACACTTCTGGCACTCTTGGTATCAGGTTTCAGAAAATTTTGTCATATTAGCTGCGGCTGATGCCTTTCACCTGTCCAATAGGTCCGAAAACACACAGAAGTTAGAATTTTCAATGTTTTAAGGTTTTATAGGTTAAAAAAAACATCAAGGAAAGCAAAGAAAGAAGATGAGGAGAAATCCTAGGGTTTGAAGCAGCTGGATATGCGGTGATTTGAAAAATGACAGAGGTCGTAATCATAAACCCTTGTGGAGTCGCTAGTTGTTAGTATGAATCTTAATCGCAAACGTACGAAAAAAAATCACTTTAGTCACGCATAACAAAAAACCCTAACAACAAAGATGGTTATCAATATATTTAGATCTGAAATTAGTTGACCAATATAAATGCTACAAAAATATACATCTATGCATTAAAAGAAATTAAGCAGTAAATAAAAGAAAAAGTTTCTCCATGCATCCAATAGACGAGACAAGATTGTTTTAAAGAATTTTTTGTATTTATGAAACCTGGGAGGACAACATAGAAAGATGTTTCCAGTCCTCCTCAATGGGATGGGTTCTTGTAAGTCCTCAACACTTCAGATCTAAAATCCCTCTCTCTTGATGGTGTCAAAAACTCAGACAAAAAGTGAAACTCAAAGGGAGCTCACAAGAAAAATGGTAGCAAAATATGACAATGATGGTGGATCAAAGTTAGACCAAAAGTATAGATCCAGAGTGATCTGTAGGCAACAAAAGTTATGAGTGAATGGAGAAACCCTTCTATTTATAACAACATATTGAGTTAGTCTAGATATTGGTGCATAATTAGAATATTATTAACCAATTCTAAATCCAACTTTTATGGAATATTTTATTATATTTGTTGTAGGGAAAAATAATTTGACTTCGGTCAAATCCCTTTATTTGTAAATAATAAATAAATAAATGATTTATTTATTATTTTATGGATGTGGTTGAGTAATAATCAAATAAATAATAATCTATTTAATTATTTATGAATGATTTAGTCAAATTTAACAAGGAATATTATTTAAATAAGGTTTTATTTAATTATTCTTAGAAAATAATAATTTATCTAATTAATTTTCATGTTTTGGGTTAAATATGACCAGGAATATTAATTAAACTGTTGTTTAACTAATTATTCCTTGAAGAAAATCAAACAAATGTGGATTTATTTAATATTTCCTCATGGGGTTTCCTGTTTAGACCATAAACAACTTAATAAATGTGGTTTACTAAGTTATTTTTCATAGTGAAAGAAATTTTACTTAGGGTAAAATTGGTCTTACATGGCATACTTTGGTCCATCTAATAGTAACAAGTTAGATGACCAAAAAATGGTGTAACATTGGGGCTGGTATGCATGCTAGAGTTACAGATGGTGGTTGAGTGCATACTTGTAGGACTGCAATGAAGGGTGGGCTTATAGGCATGGTTGTTCTAGAGAAGGAAGCTTTGACACCACTTGGCCATGAGGAAAGCCTCAAGGATACTGCGATCGTTAATCTAATTTTGTACCTTGGTTTCTGCAAAGCACAATCTCTATATTATATTTATTGGTTTTGTATTTTTATTGGTTTATATTTTTAAACTCTGTATACTTGCTGTTATACTCTCTTAATGAAGTGTAAATACTAAGAGGTTTTTTTCTTACCATTATATTTTTGGGGTAATAGACATTAGAGATGTTTCCTTCACTGCAACTATGTTTTCTATGTACGAGGGGTTTAGATAACAAGAATATTCATTGTGTTTCAGGTCTCAGGACTTCCATAAAAGTAATATGTGTAGCAGGATCCTTGATAGTAGTTGTCAAGAAGAAAACTAGAGGTCGAATGTGACCAAGGACGAAACCAGTGGTGCATCATCCTCGAGTTGTTATTTTTTCTTGTACTCCAGAGTTAAAATCTTTGGAGTAGAATCAATATTCTATTCGAGAAACAACACCATATTAATGAATATTTCTTTAAAAAGAAATAATTATTAGAAAATTTCCCTAGAGCTTTGGAAATAACAAACAAAATGCAACTTCGATGTCCTCAATAAAATGTATATTCTCTTAAGGTAGATGTTCATAGAGACTCCCTACGGACTGATGATGCTCTTCGGGCATCTCTAACATAATTTTCCATTGCATAAATGAATGACACGAGTGGTTGTTCATTTAGTAATTTGATTCACAACAAAAAAATTATAACAACACATGTTTGTAATTTCCAATAACATAACATTACACTAGAAAATGGCATTGAATATGATGAAAAAGTTCTCAAATTATCTTTACCTGTTCAAGTGTAGGAAATTTAAAAACATGTCTAAGGTCAATACATTTCCAAACTTCATAAAAATCTTATAATATTTTAGGCTACCATACCAGTGGAACAAATATTTTCAAAAGCAATACAAATGCTACTCAGAGGAATGCTGCCAGAAAATTTGTTTTCCTGAACTTAAAATTTGGAACTGAATAGGAAAGTATAGATATGAAACATTAGAGGAAGTAAATAATGATAAAAAATTCAAAAATATTCAGAGAGAATGCCACTGAAGCATTTTTTTTTTGAAAAAAGTAATGTTGGATCACAATCATCCTTAAAAATAAAAGTACAGGTATATGCACCATTTTGACAAGGTTTGAAATTGAAGACATCACTTAAAACACTTTTGTAATAGTATATTTCTAACTATACATGTTTACCAACTCACTTATAGATATAAAGAGCCTTAATAGCATCATGGCATTGCATTTCAAAGAACTACAGGCAAATAGTTGCAGTCATCAGTAGCTACAAATTTGGGATGATTAAGATTTTAATTGAACATAATAAACCATAAAATTATCTACCTTGTCAAAAATATTGATGGTGGCGTCATTAATTGTAGTATAAATGTTAATGCTCTCCATTGAAACCTACAACATTGTTCAAAGGACAAATAAGTATCCCCATCATAAAGTAAAACATCAACTCTAGCAAGTGAAACATATTTCTTCATGCAAGACAACAAAGGAATTTTAACCACCAAAGACTAAATATTCTATAAACCGATGTCAGAGCATACAATATCACATGATTGGATATAGATGTCCTTTCTAGTTTCACATAATTATATAATTACATGAGCTCACCCATACACAACATTATGTAGTGCTTTCAATCCAAAATCACACTAATATGACATATAGCTCAAAAAGTCTAAAGAACATATAATAAGTACCCAACCTACAAAATTAGAGTTATTTTTCATTTAACAATGGTGGCTCCTATGTAATACCTGACACCCCATTAGATGATGAAGATATTGCTGCAAAGCTCACAATTGTTCTAGCAATCCAAGAGTGTCGATTTCCCTGGTTCCATGCAACACAAATATGTCTATCGATTAAAATTTCATTTTTTTTTCCATAACATGTTGACCATAATGTTTAATATGAGAAAAGGAAATAACTAAAGCTATCGGTTGCCCAAAAATAAACTGAAAACATTGTATGTACTATATAATATAAACTAGTTGATCTAAGAAAACAATTCACTCAAATTTACTCATACAAAACAAAGGTACACTAGAATCATAATGACTTGTCCATGTAATAGTAGTAAGAAAGCATCAATTTGAAGCCTTTGTACCATTTGTCTAAGATATTAGGAAACATTTTTAGTGCACTTCAAGAAAAAATAGAAGGAAATATATCACTACACTTAATAGGAAATTTCGACCCACTAAGTCCTCTGTCCACAATAACCATATTTAACCTAGAATTTTTTCAATTGTCTTCAAAATAAAATAATCATTTAGTTAGAAATAATGGTAATATTTAGAACTTAGGTGCATTAGAAATTATACATATAATAAAGTCTCGCTAATAAAGGAATGCAATAATGAGGCATTTAATATAGTAATTAATGTAGTGATTATTATTTGGGTATTTGGGATTCACAGTGTACTTCTCTCCTACTGCGTAGTGACACTTTGCCTCTAGTGAAGGAATGAACCCACATTTTCTCATTTAAAATGTGCATTCCTTTCCACACATGCATGTGTAAAAATAACATGGTATCATGGAATTGTTGGGGAGAAGAAATAAATTTGGTGGAGCCAAGGGAATGCTATGCCTAGTGAAGACACTAAGGGGAAGACATGAAAGCTCAAATTGGAAAAAATATAAAAAAGGAAAGCCATCATGGAGTGAGTCAAAGGGACTATGTATATGTATGCAATCAATTTGTGAGAACCGTGGGAATTCATAGCACAAGGAAAAACACTCAAACATATTGAATAAGGTAGGCTAAAGAAGGATAGAATTGATGATATCATATCAATTTCTCGAATCATGGAGTGACAGTAAGTGTAGGAACTTTGTAGGTTTTCCTTTTGTGAATCCTGTCTTCACATGGGTAGATATTATCTGCTGAATAACCAAAGAATCAAGTCAGAGTTGTTGGGAGCGTGTGGGTAGCTGCAAACAGAGATGTCAAAAGGTATATCTTTTGTTCATGGTAGAGCCTATGAATCAAAGTGATTAAGCTACCAAAAGAGAAGCCAACCTATAGTAGAGGATAACAAAGAGCATTGATAGTTGCCATACAAATTTTTACCAGTCACCACCTAGAAAATTTGTGAAATTGAGCTACCAAAGCTACCAAATATAAGATGCACTTATGAGGCATTTAATATAGTATTATATGTGGTTGCTATTAGTTAGATATTTGGGAGATATGAAATGTACTCCTCTTCTCCTACTATGTAATGACTCAATGAGACATCGCATCATCTAATGAATTAATGAATCCACTCTTTCTCATTCTACTGTGTATTCATGTCCACATACATGTGTGCAAAAAAAATACATTTTAGAAATTCAAGTGTGGATTTGTGCAAAATGTTTCTAGAGAAAGGATGGATACTCATTTATGTTAAGTGTAGTGACTCTTATAATATTTTAATATTTTCACTCCCACCAGAAGACTTTATTGCTTTAGCTAGTGATGGATATGTTCACCAGTGGACTCATGTTGTACCAAATCTTGTGCCTAGAGTACATAATGTGCCAGATACCTCGTTGTATGGATATGGTCCTTACATTACACATGGTGATAAGTTGAGGTAGGTATAGATTGAGGCTGGTATGTGTGCTAGAATTCGAGATGGTGTTCGAGTGCATACTTGTAGGACTGCGATGAAGGGTGGGTTTATAGGCATGGTAGTTCCAAAGAAGGAAGGTTTGACACCAGTTTTCCATGTGGAAAGCCACAAGGATACTGTGATTTTTAATCTATATTTGTACCTTGGTTTCTTCAAAGCACAATCTATGTATTAGATTTATTGGTTTTGTATTTTTATTGGTTTATATTTTTAATTTCTATATACTTGTTGTTATACTCTTTGAAGGAAGTGTAAATAATAAGAGGTTTTTTATTACCATTATCTATGTGGGGTAATAAACATAAAAGATGTTGGCTTCACTGCAAGTGTGGTTTCTATGTTCTAGGGGTTTATATAGCAAGAATATTCTTTCTGTTGCAGGTCTCAAGACTGCCACGAAACTAATATGTGTAGTAGGATCCTTGATAGTAATTGTCAAGAGGAAAACCAGAGGTTGAATGGGACCAAGGAAGAAACCAGTGGTGCATCATCCTTGAGTTATGATTTTTTCTTGTACTCTGGAGATAAAATCTATGGAGCAGATTCAGTCTTATATTCGAGAAACAACAACATATTAATGAATATTTCCTTAAAATGGAATAATTATTAGAACATTTCACTAGAGATTTGGAAATAACAAACAAAATGAAACTTCAATGTCTTCAATAAACTGTATAGTCTGTTAATGTAGATGTTCGTACTGACTCCCTATTAACTGATGATGCTCTTGGACCATCTCTAACATACTCTTCCATTGTATAAATGAATGATTGCAATGGTTGTTCATTCAGTAATTAGATTCAAATCCTCTGCCAAAAGCCAAGACAAACCCTTCAAACCCGGCTTCACCAGTGCTTCATGAAGCCATAGGGATAGATCCGCCAATCCATCATTTTACTGCAAAATTGTGGACAAAAACCCTCAAAACCTCAACAAATTCAATCTCATTTTAGTTCAAAAACCAAATACAGGGATAAAATGCCTCCAAAGCCCCGGGAATGTGTGGAATTTTAATGCCATATACTTACATTGACATGTAAAATGCGCTCCCCTCTCTCTATTTGGTTTCTTTATGACTTGGTGTTGGTTTCCAATAATAGAATTGTGTGGTGGTGGGAGAAAAAGGCATTTGGAGACGTTGTATGGAAATATACCATTAATCTTTCATTTTTTAAGCTTTTCTTTGATTTTTCCCTCCATCATTTTGATTTTTCCTTCCACCACTTTGATTTGGGTTTAGATATTGAATACTATCTATATTTTTAAATATTTATGAAGTTGTGAATTTGAAGATAATTTTTTTATTTTTCTTGAATATATATATATATATATATATCTTTTTGTAAAATAAGAAAATGAAAAAATAGATTAATTCATCTTTTAAGCTATTTTTAAGATTTATAATGTTTATATAAGTTCTCTAGAAGTTTTTCACCTTTATTTTAAGTGAATAATATTATGATTACATTTTTAAACATTCATTTCATTGAAGAGATTTTTAAACATGCATTTTTATATCAAAGCATAAGAACATATAGCAATACATTTATAATTAATTTGTGATTAAGTTGGTTATAATTATTTTTAACATATATTTACAAACGTTGAAAAAAATGTCTTGATTATTTTCGCATGGAAAATAAGGGTTCGCTAAAAAAATTGTTATTAGTGTTGATGGGTTTTTGGATAGTTTGACACTATCAAATTCCTAGATCAAATCTCTTGAGTAAAGCGCTCCATTCCACAATAACAAGTTTATTGTGGATTCCATCCATGAATGTGGGGAATCGACTCCTTTGTCTCTAGATTTTAACATTGCAGATGGATTCAGGGACACCCTTTATCTCAGAATCCATCTACAATGTCAAAATTTAGTGAACTGTAACAATTTAATATCAAAATTGCAATGTTCCATTTCCAGAGTGACACAATTAAAAATGAATAGCATAAATGACTAAATCATATACTTCTTGTACTTGCTATTTCGCCATATTTTTATTCTTAAACTATAGTATTCATTTACGTTAATCATTTTTAATTTTTTCACTTATTATCTAGTCATATATTTTAGTCATGGACTAAATTAGTCATTTAAGTTAGTCATTTTTAGTTGGGTCACTTATTATCTAGTCATTTATTATCCCTAGACTAAATTAGTTGTTTTTAGTTGGGTCACTTCTTATCTAGTTGTTTATTTTATCCATAGACTAAATTAGTCGTTTTTAGTAGGGTTACTTATAATTGTTCAAATTTAGTAGTAATTCACTTGAAATAGTTGTGGTGACTAACTTTTTTAGTCACCTAGTCACTAATTTCATCATTTTCTACTAGTGTATGCAGTCATATGCGTTTTACAGGTGGAAGAAGAGATCAGGTTCCATTATACTCTGTCACAGGTGTAGAAACCCTCATGGTTCCATAGTTGCTCTATCGTGCAATAGATGAAACAAAATGGGAAATGCAATTACCAAGTAGGGATGTAAAGGTTAGGGTTTTTTAAGATCATGAGAGGATGTAACCTCTTAAACATACAACTACATCAAATATGCTTTCAAGTTAAATTTCTAGTCGCATTTAATATAAATTTATGTATTATAAGAATGTATATGGAAACTAAATACTCACCTAGAGCATAATACAATATTGTTCCTAGAAAAAATCCTACCCTAGGAGGAGTAATGATAAGAAGGCACTATTTCCTTGTCTATTGATGGAGCACACAAAACTCCATTACTAAAGGGGTAAACATTAGTTAATATAAATTAAAATCCTTCCTAATTGAACCTATCCTAAGTTATTCAAATAATTTCCATGGTGGTTTCACTAAGGTGTATATATATATATATATTTACACACACACACACACATATATACACACACACACACACACACATATATATATATATATATACATATACATATACATATACATATACATACATATATATATATATATATATATATATATATATATATATATATATATATATATATATATATATATATATATATACATATATATATACATATATATATATATATATATATATATATATACATATATATATATATATATATATACATATATATACATATACATATACATATATATATGTGGTGGAAATCAGGGTATGTGACAATATCTATGAAGGCATAGTCATTTCCATAAAATTGAACCACTTTGGATGCATCTATAACACGTTCTAGACCCTATGAATTTTTCCATGGTAATGGGATTGCGCAATCCCAATCTTCCCTTCAATTTTCAAAAACAAAGTTTGTCACATGCAACTAAGGACCATTTTTTCTACAAGTTGGCTCCCCCCTAGAGGAAATAACATTGAAATCGATAGATTTCATTTAGAATTGCAGGATCCATGAGGGAAGAGTATATATAGATGGGGATGGCTTGAAGAAACACTTTAATAAGGACATGGTATCGTACTACTTACAAATATAGGTGTGCCCATCCTGCTATCCTGTTATTGAGCTTGGTTAAAATTTCTTACCAAAAGCTCCATTTTAGGGAACTATTCACTAGTGGAACACCGAGAAATTCCAAGGGGAGTTTTCTTATTTGGAATCTGAGAATTCTTGTAATGTATCTATAGTAAAAAAGAGGAGTACTGAAAATTAATATTTGAGATTCAATTTTCTTGACATCCATACCTGAACCATGGGAGTTTTTTTCTAGAATTTTTGTGATATTCTTTGCCTCCTCAATGGTTGGTGTTCCCATGCCGATGGTGTCATCTGAAAATTGTTTATGAGTTAGTTGGAGATTTTCTCCAAATAGTTGAAGTCACTAAATTTTATTATTATCTACAGTCACTTTGAGGGCTCTTATTAGCCCTATTTTTGTCAATATTAAGAGGAAAGGTGAAAGAGGGTCTCCATGGGAAATGCCTCGGGTGAAAATGTGACGCTGGGTTACACTTTTTGCCCTTTTTTGAGAAAATTTTTTCATTTTTTTCGGTTCTTCAACTTTATGCAAACTATAACAATTTTTCTATGTAGAATTTCATTTTGCGATAAAAATAAAAGTTGTGAGAAATTTTGTTAGCTTTCTATTAATTATTTTTTGAAATTTTTTTATGCAGATTTGATATGTCAACTTAGCGTTTCTTTGAGTGTGTGTTTCTTAACAATCAAAGAATTCATAAGAAGTCATGTTATGTGGCAACGTTTTATTCATTGAAAATTTGTGTTTTTGAAAAAACAAAATGTGTTACAACAATCTAGACAGAGTCTACTTTGGTTTCGTCATATTTACAAAGCCAATGGATGCATATCATAATTACTAGAATTTTTTGAATTGGTCCAATACGAAAAACTGCGTGTTTTTGATATGTTTCGCGTGGCAACAAATTTCTTAACATATAAGTTATAAACTAAAAATCTAAAAGCTACCCATTAGAGTCAACGGACCAATGTAATGCCCCATAATTTTTTCAATTTTTTTTACAATGCATTTTGGGAGACACAAAATTTTGATTTCACTGAATCACGATGACCCTCAAAAATTGTTTACACTCATTTTATTAGAAAATTAATTAAAATTAATAAACGTTTACGAAATTCCATAAAATTTATATTTCCTGAAAGTAGATTCAATTCTGAAAATGCCTGTCTTGGTTCCGACAGTTAATTAACAAGTTTTCATGGAGTTTAATCAGTCCAAAGTTGTAGAACCGTTTTCAGAGCTTGGTTCTGCGTAATTGGTGACGCGTTAGTTCGGCCGAACTATTAGTGATAGTTCGGCCGAACTATGTTTTCCGCTTACGAGCCGCTAAAACTAACGTCTTAATAGTTCGGCCGAACTTCTTATCAAAAGTTCGGCCGAACTATTGTGCAATTCTCCGTCGGCCGAAAATTTTTGTGGAGCCCCCTACAAAACACATATTTCACGTCAATATAAATTGCCGCGAAATGATACACAATTTTCGCACATTTTGCACTTCATTTCATTTTACAACTTGGTTTGAATTCAAAAACTTTTCTTCAAAGTTTGGGTTTAAAAATTTTTTTGGGAAGACATTTTCTGGAGGCGGCGTGATTTTTCTTGGAGGTTCAAAGTTTGAGTTTAAAGAACTTTTTTGGAAGACATTTTTTGGAAGCGACGTGATTTTTCTTGGAGGTATGTACGTGTTTTGTGTTGAAATAAATATTTTGAGCTTCTTTTTTCAAAAAAATTTCTTCACATTTTAGATTTAAAGAAATTTTTTGGAAGACATTTCTTGGAGGCGGTGTGATTTTTCTTAGAGGTATGTACGTGTTTTGGATTGGATTACGTATTTTTTAGAAAATATTTTTTTAAATTAAATCTTTTGTGATATTGTTTGTAATTGATTTATTGTCTAATTTTTTAAAGGAAATTTTTTGAACCTCATACCCTATTATCATGGGAAATCGAAGAACTTGTGTGAGAAAATATGATCGAAAAAGAAAGCCCGAGGAACGTAGAGAAGAGACGAGACAATATCGCAAGAGAAAGTTAGAAGCTCTCTCAAATATTGAAGAGGAAAATCAACCTCAAGCAGAAATTGAAGCAGGTATGTAAATGTAAATATTACATGATCTATTGATATATATTTAAAATTTTCCTAATGTAAAATGTGAAGCTTAATTTTTATTTGATGAACTAGTTTGAAAATATTTTGTTTGATGTAAACAGACAGAGATATTCCTCAAAATATTGAAGAAGAAAATCAACCTCAAGCAGAAATTGAAGCAGGTATGTAAATGTAAATATTATGATCTATTAATATATTTTTAAAGTTTTCCCAATGTAGAATGTGAAGCTTAATTTTTATTTGATGAACTAGTTTGAAAAATATTTTGTTTAATGTAAACAGACAGAGATACTCCTCAAAATATTGAAGAAGAAAATCAACCTCAAGTAGAAATTGAATCGGGTATGTAAATGTAAATATTATGATCTATTGATATATTTAAAATTTTCCTAATATTTATTAATTTAGTTATTTATTGAATATGTACTATTTTTTCGAATATGTACAGATGAAATCACTATCGATAATGAGATTTTAGAAAATGTCGACACTCACACATATGGAGATAAAAAACCTGACTATGTTATACGATATCGTGTCGATAAAATTTTTGAAATGTTTTTCAAAACTGAGAAAGTGACAGTTCAAGCTCAAATGTTGAAAGGTCTCCTATCATCAAAGAAATTAAAAGAAGAAATGACACTATTGGGTATTCGAAAATCAACCAAAGATAAAAAAATGAAAGAAGAGGTGATAAAAAATATGAGTAGTGCTATAGAGTCAATTAAGAGATCTATAGATAAAGATGTTTCAAATATACGTAGAGGAATAAAAATGGCAATGGTTTCACCAATTACTCAAGAGAATCGTTTGAATCTAACATCTATGGCACGAGCACTGGGAACCTCGCGAAAAACTCTGCACAAACATCGAAAATTTCGACTGCAAATAGACGTAAATGATGAACTCGCTTGTTGGAGAGCTATTTGTAGGCAACCATACAAAGATAGACTCGGAGAAGATGTTAAAAAAATAATATATGAATATTGGAAGAACAATTCGCGTGTTTCACCCACTGCAAGACATGTGATGCGAAGAAGAATAGCACGAAATCAATACGAAGAACATGAAAAACATCTCTTGGAAACCACTCAAATAGAGTTATTCAACAAGTTCGAAGAAGAGAATCGTCAAATTCAAGTTTCACTCAGTGCTTTTGTTCAACAAAAACCATGGTATGTAAAACCTATCACCGTATGCGACACTTGTTGTTGCCATTATCATGTGGAATTTGAGTTATATTATGACACATTCCTTGATTTCGGTAGAACATTATGGAAGGATTCACCTCCTCCTTCCACTATCAGTGAATTCATATCTCAAATTCTATGTGAAAGAGAAAGCGATGAACTATTTTACAAAAAGAAATGTGTTGGTGGTAAAAAATGCGATGATTGTGGAAATTTGACTAAATTTCAAAACAAATATCGTATTAATATAAATGATCAATCATTGTCCAACATGAAAGTGAAATGGAAGAGATATGAATATACCAGTACATCGATTCAAGGTGCAGATAGTGTTAAAAGAATCGAATTACGAGAAGACGGAATTTTTCTAATAGAATTTTTGAGAAAGTTTGAAGCAGAAATTTACAAATACACCATGCATTCCCATAGAGCTCGATGGCAAGACTTGCAATTCAAAAAATATCGTGAAGTTTTTCCACCAGGAACCGTTTTGTCAGTGATTGATTTTGCAGAAAACTACACATTTTTTCCACAAAAATAAATTCAGAGTGAATACTATCACTCTGACCAAGTCTCCATGCTCGTCCATATTCTATATAGACATGCTGAACAAAATGTCGATCATATAGAAAGCACGAGTGAAAATCGACATATCATTAAAGAATATCACTTTTATATCAGTGACGATCGTACATATGATACATGTTTTGTACAACATTGTTTTGGAAAAATTTATGATTCATTGAAAAATCGTGGAATAACATTCAATGAACATTAGATATGGTCAGACGGATGCGCAGGTCAATTCAAATCTGCACGATCATTTTTTTGGTTGTGTCGTCTTCATAAGAAAACATGCATTAAACATTGTTGGAATTTCTTTGAAACTGGCCATGGAAAAGGAGAACATGACGGTGCAGGAGCATGCATAAAATGAGTACTTCGAAGATATCAAATGAACCACTCTGCACACCGACTTGTGAATGCTGAAGAAGTTGTTCAATGGTGCAAAACTTCTCTAAGCCATGAGATGTATCTAAGAAAATACGAAGATACATTCATTTGACTGTATTAGTAATCTCATTTTGACATTTATTTTGGATATATTATGACCCAGTTATTCTAGTAATACAAGTATGTATTACATAATTCTTTTCTATTCCATATAAAGAGTTTTAAATATTGAAGTCCAAACATCAACTCAGAATCAAGTGGAAATAGAGGTGGAATTAAAAAGGACAAAAGGTATTCAATTTAAACAATTATCCCAAATGTTGCATTGAATAAAAAAAATATTCTTATTTTTATGATATTTATAGTGAAACAGAAAATGTAATACGTAACAAATATATGCAAGCAATTGAAGCCCTCCGGAAACTAAATAATTGAAAAAGCTATTGTTTTAAATATTTGAAGAAAATAGAATCAGAATAAACTACAATATCTATCAAATCATTAATCAAAGTTTGATCTTGTTAAGAAGGTAACATTTGAATTACTTTTTAATGATTTAAAGATCTACAAATAAATTTAAATATGCATAATTAAATGTTAAATTTATTTTATTGTGCAGGGGATGTTTTTGCTGTAATTGCACCTATTGACAACGATGAAAATGTGAAGTATTATTTGATGCGTTGCACTGAACAAAAAATGAAATTATTACAAGACTATAATGATCACGGATTTCAGTATGACAAAGGGTCTATTATACTGAAAGGTTATTTTTTCAAACAAACTCGTCAAAGTGAAGACTTTGTTTACTTCGAAGACTATGAACCTGATTCCATAAGTTGTCAATATAGTCACTTGGTGTGTGCGGCACGCATAAAGTTGATAGAAGTTCAATCAAAGAAAAAATCAAAAATTAAGAAATGGAAAATGTCAAAATCCGATCATGAACGGATTATTGAGGATGGAATTCCATTAGAATTTTTTTGAGTGAAGTGTCCAACAATTTATTATCTTTTAGACCTTTCAGTACTCAACTAAAAATTGAGCTGCTTATGTTATTTGTGGTTTGCAAATGTTACAAATTGTTTGGGTACAAACACGTGCTCTAGTATCAACTGAAAGTAGTTTTTCTATACATGTGCATTGATTAAAAATGTTAAATATGTATTGGATATATATATTCTAGAATGAAATTAATTGTTCTTGTATATTAATTGTTCTTGTATATGTTCTCTGACCATATGGTACAAATTATTTCACTTTATTTTGTAAAGTCAGATTCGGTCCCCATATGGCCTAGCCTCCAAGGGACGAGATAACAAGTGGTTGTCCCCACTTGCCCAAATCTCAGCTTTTAAGTACAATTTTACTGTTTATGTCAAGCATCTTACATGATGTCCTAGCCAAAGATAGATTCTCTTTGTTTCAAGTTTCCAGTAAAAGTTGTCACCGAATGACCTACTCGAACTCTTGTAGTAAACACCATACCTCATCTCTCTTGCTCTCCAATATTATTAGGTTTAATTATTATAACACAAAAATCGTTCTACATTGTCAATAATTTTTTGCGCTTAAAGTAAAATCAGTGAACACTATTAATCCAATGTCTTTACAAGTAATGTACCATCATACATGCAATTATATCAAATTAGAAATCAACATATACAATGAAATCAATGGGGATTGTCTTGTTACAAGTAACATAATTTCAATTTACCATATGTGCAAATGTAGGTTGAAACCATCCAAAACTTTAAGTTGTAAATTGAAACCATCCAAAACTCGAGTTTTAAAAACTTCACATGCCATGCCAATTATAATTCAACAATCCAACAAAAACATTTAACAGATTAAATATCACATGCCAAATTCGTTTCAAGTTTCCGGTAAAAGTTGTCACCGAATGACCTACTAGGATATTATAAATACTAACTTTATAAGATCATTTGGCATTCGGAAAAATTCGAAAGTCTTAGACTGTCAATCAATTTAAAGTATCATTCACCCTAGGGAGTGTAAAATATTCAATGTAGGTTGGTGACGATGCTCACTCCTAGCTTGAAGCGGCGCCAATGACCAATTCTTTAATGAATTCCAATGCACTAGACCAAAGTTGGTTCAACCTACTTGGTTTCTCACCCAAGAAATTCCAAGGATGGACTTTCTAGACAAACTGCTGAAATTGAAAAGCTTGACATGGAGATACGACAAGGTGAACAAAGACTTCAGGAACTCTTTATGGAAAGGGCTCACTTGAAGGAAAGAAGCACCACGTTGCAGGCTAAAGTCAAGAACATGGGAGATAAGATCAAGAGCGAATTTCTTGATCCGAAACCTATTGGTTTGAAGAAAGAAAATGCATGTGTTGGCACACTTGGAAAAGAAGACGACCACACTAAGAGGATTGGTGCACTTCGTTTGGAAGGAGTCAATATATGTCGTATTGGAGCAATTAGACAGAATTCGAAAAGGAAAGAGCTTGAACCAATTCAAGCAGACCCAGGATCAAATTGTTCTATGGAGCTTCATGAGAAGAGATATGTGAAAAGCACTGTTAAGCTAAGGGCTAGTTCGAAAGACATATTGGAAGAGGAAATGTTGAAGAAGATTGCGAAAGTAAGGCGCAAGACAAGGAGGAGGAATGATGATGAAAGTTCCTTGGACTTGAGATTCATGTCTACAACTGTACATGGGAAAAAGTTCTCTGCTTTGATAGACACGGGGGCTACCCATAGCTTCCTAAGTCGAAAAGCAGCTTCATCTCTTAGAAAGAGGAAGGCTAGCATCGAGAAAGAGTTGAGTGCTTTCAAGGCAGTCAACTCGAGGATGAAAGCAGTGACTGGTGTCATGAAAGGCACACATGTGAGAGTAGGGTCATGGTTTGGAAAGATAGACTTAAGAGTCATTGACATGGATGATCATTCTATGATGGACCATACCAATGATGGACAGAGACATTCTCTTAATTCTTGTGATCAATCTTAAACTATTTTATGAAAGATAGATAAACCATTTAAATATTTAGCTCAAACTCTTGTACTAAACACCATACCTCAAGTCTCTCTTGCTCTCCAATATTATTAGGTTTAATTATTATAACACAAAAATCATTCTACATTGTCAATAATTTTTTGCGCTTACACTGAAATCAATGAACACTATTAATCCAATGACTTCACAAGTAATGTACCATCATACATGCAATTATATCAAATCAGAAATCAACATATACTGTAATGAAATCAATGGGGATTGTCTTGTTACAAGTAACATTTCAATTTACCACATGTGCAAATGTAGGTTCACATTCTATCATTCATGTAGTTTTAAAAACTTCAGATACCATGCCAATTATAATTCAACTATATAACAAAAAAATTTAACATTAAATATCACATGCCATGCCAATTATAATTCAACTATCCAACAAAAATATTTAACATTAAATATCACATGTCAAATGTAATTCAGATGACAACATTACTTCACATTCACATGCCAAAAGTACTAAAACCATCCAAAAAACACTGAAATCAATGAACACTATTAATCCAATGACTTTACAAGTAATGTACCATCATACATGCAATTATATCAAATCAGAAATCAACATATACTGTAATGAAATCAATGGGAATTGTCTTGTTACAAGTAACATTTCAATTTACCACATGTGCAAATGCAGGTTCACATTCTATCATTCATGTAGTTTTAAAAACTTCAGATGGCATGCCAATTATAATTCAACTAGATCCAACAAAAACATTTAACATTTAACATCACATTCACATGCCAAAAGTACTAAAACCATCCAAAGAACACTTAAATCAATGAACACTATTAATCCAATGACTTTACAAGTAATGTACCATCATATGTATGCAATTATATCGAATCAGAAATCAACATATACTGTAATGAAATCAATGGGGATTGTCTTGTTACAAGTAACATTTCAATTTACCACATGTGCAAATGTAGGTTCACATTCTATCATTCATGTAGTTTTAAAAACTTCAGATGCCATGCCAATTTTAATTCAACTATCTAAAAAAAACATTTAACATTAAATATCGCATGCCATGCCAATTATAATTCAACTATCCAACAAACACATTTAACATATGTCCAAAAAACATATTGTAATAAAATATGTCCAAAAATTGTAAATCTCACTCAAGTATCAAACTGTATCAAGTTTAACAAATTTTAAAACCATCTAAATTTTGAAATCAAATGAAATCTACTGTATATCTTGTCCATCAAATGGAGGATCTAGCCTCTGGGTCTCGGTTAGCTCCCTATCCTGTAAATAGGAAACCTACATACACAATGCACATGTACTTGAACATTAAAATTTGAAGTTTTAAAAATGAATGAGAATATATATATCTAGAAATTCATGTAAAAAACAAAATATAACAAAAAAATCACGCAATACCTCGTAAGGTTGCCTCTCCATTTGATGAACAGGATCTGCCATAGAAACATCTCCAGTGGTAACCTGTACAATATACATGTACAGTTAAATATAAATATATATATATATACATAAATAATTTATATAAATTAAAAACTTTCAAATGAAAATGCACATGTACATATATAAACTTATTTGAACAATAATATTAAAAAAAAGAACTAAAGACAACTTCTTCAAATGTTGTGGATGTTCCTATCTCCGTCGCTAAAGTCCTCGGATTAAAAAAATCTTCTATACGAACCTAAATTCAATTTTTTTTAAATAACTCAAAATATAGATCTCTCTCTATATATCTCAATTTTTAATGGAACTTTTTTAGGTAACATAAATTTTGAACTTGTGAAAAATTGTCCATACTTTTACATCTCCCAATGAAGTAGAAGGTATATCTCCTAAAGAAGAAGAAGGTACTGGCATCCCAAAAACATTAGACGGAATCGGTACCTGTTAAAACATTTTATCGAATTATATATATACATACATGTACATGTGTGGCAACAATTATTTATTTTAGAGTCACTTAAAAAACACTAACATACATGTGCCAACATATCATGATGGGCAGACCCATCTGCATCGTTTGAGCGAGAGGTCCCGAACGTAATATTAACATTTTCATCACGCATCATGCCTGAGAACTGCAAATGGTGTTTTAACATATAATCATACATTTTTGTTAGATTAATGTACACATACAAATAAATGTATACATGTGTACATACACATGTATTTGTTACAAATTGTACACATGTATATGTAAATATAATTTCAAACCCTAAGGTCACTAACACATACCGTTCCGGTGCCCTCTTCCTCACGAAAAATTAGGTCTTGCAGACCATTGCGACAATTTATTGCGTATGTTCGAAGATCTTCAACATTCATGTTGTAAATCTCCTCATCTGTATGATAAACAAAATTGGCACGTGCATTTTCACGTGCTCTTTGTCGATTTAAGCCAATATCGACTCCACTCAATCCGCTATGAACATTTTCGATCATAACATCTCTTGCTTCACGACTTATTTGAGAAGTCGCATCCATCTCTGATCGCAGGGTTTCGGCTCGAGACGGTCGACTCACCAATGGCGGCTCAGGGCGAGGCAACTCCACATCTCACTTAGCGCCCTTACGTTGATATAATCGACCTCTCCCTGGGCCAAAAAATTCTGAAGGAAGGTCATTGTAGTTGGGTTTCATACCCAAAAACAATTCTGCATAAAACATTTGTGCAAAATAAAGAGGAACCTCATCGTTCCATGGAAGCCTTCCAAAGGCCGCAAGATGTCGACTATACAAATATTTTGCTTTGTCTGGGTGCTTGAAATACTGCACCTTCAACATTTTTCTTTTTGGCCCTTCCTTATAATTAAACATTGACTTAGCCTCCGCTCTTGTAACTTTTTTTTTTATGTCCTGCCATTTATCGGGACCTATCACTGTTTCTCTTCTCTTTCTCATCACTTCTACAAACGAATCAGTTGTTGGCCCCAAATCTTTGTACACTTTTACCATTTCACTCAATGAATGTGTAACTATTTCTAGGCTTTGTCTACTCTCAGCAGGTAGAGACAAATCCTGGAGATCTCTTTGCAATTTTGCATAAAGGCTTTGACACCTTTGTAAGGTTGATTCCTCCATGTTCGTTTCCCATGGTATATCAGTAATCTCAGCCGGATAAGTTGTGCTAGGTTGACAACCTTCTTCTTCAATGTAGCGCACTGCCCTGCGTCTTTTTTGACCACTGGCTCGAACATTTTCAGCCTCTGCATCAATATATATAAAATTTCGTATATTAGAAAAAACACGTGTAAAAAAAGTCGTACAAATTTAATGAAAAAATATTGAAATTGATGGCAACCTTGATGTTGTTGGTTAACATCATCTCCAACTTGACCCTGCTGAGAACCAACCCCAGAATGATGCTGCTGAGAACCAGACCCACAGTGACCCTGTTGAGAACCAGCAACCGTTGATTGCTGGCCTTCGGGGGAATAAATATCACCCCCTTCCCGCACCCTGCTACCTCGACTGGTTGAACCTTGGCCACGCTCCATGGATGGAGTAGAAAGCCTTCTCCTCTTGCCTCCTAAAAATTAAAATATGAAACTTATTAACAACTAATTTCACTCACAAAGTTAATAAAAAAAATCAATTCCATACGTACACACATGTATGGAGATTTAAGATTACATTTAAATACCGTGAACATCCTCCAATCCCTGAGCCTCCATATGGGATTCGGCCGATCTTCGTCTTTCATCCTCCATGATATATATCTATTGGTCGAAATTCACAAAATAGATTTCAAAAAATCAATACCTCGAAGTAAAATCCAATTTGGGGCTGTTAAATCCAGTATGTTCTATATTTCTTACATTTCTGCCCTCCTATTTTTCTTTCCAACCAAGGTTTATAAAATAACATGAGAAGCAACATGAGACTTAGAACAATCATTTTCATTATCTATATGGAAGGCAATAATGATTATATCCCCTTGAGCTTAAGCTTATGTAGTTTGTCAATTTTTATCATATATTTTTTGGTAAGTGTAAATGTTTTTTTTATCTATAGTACAAGTCATGAGTTCCCCAATTTTACCTTATGTAAAGCATGATTCTAGGATTACTAAAATTTGTACTTGGTTTTTAAGAATATATCAAATAAAGTTTTTGAGAAGCAAATATGGCTTGTTCCTTAGAATTTGGCACTTTGAATTTCCTTCCCCATATTTCTTGTTAATGATTATAACCTTAAAATGGCTAATATTGGTTTGTCATCATCATCTAAAAATGACTTAGCAGATGAAAATTTACCATGTCAATCATCATCACTTCACACCATCTCATACATGACCCCTTCTACATATTATATGCATGAATTTTTGAAATGTCATCCTCTCTACCTATCCCATGAATGATTGTGACAACAGGTGAATAAAATACAATTTATAAGCAGAAGATAGTTTCTATCTTTTCCTCCTCCATCCGCCCCATAGCTAGTGATTTCTCAATTTTCCACTTCCAACTTTCTATTCTCGAAATTCATTAGCAGCTAATTTTATCGATAGCCACACCACTATACATATAATTATCATATACACTACTACATTAATGAACTCTACGTTGTTTGTTATTGTAAATTCCAATAACAAACAATGTTAATTGAGTTTAATAGTGTATATAACAATTTCTTTGACTTCCAGGTGTGTTGTGACTATTAGTAGAATTAACTACCAAAATGAATTTCCAAAATAAAATGTTGGAAGAGAAAAAATAGGCAATCACTGGATATGGAGTGGGTGGAGGAGGACAAACTTATAACTTGATCCCTTCCTTATCAAATTTCCTTTATTCACCTAATGTCACAATCAATCATGGTCTAGATAGAAGGGATGACCTACCATAAATTCAATCATATAATGTGTAGAAGGGTCATATGTAGATGGTGTGAAACGATGATTACAAACATGATAATTTTTCATCTACTAGGTCATTTTGAGATGATGATTACAAACCAGTGCTAGCCCATTAAAGGTTATAATCATTGGTGCCTAATGTGGGGTGGACAATTTAAATAAAGTTCGTATCAAAGTACAATTTAGCTCATTTTAGTAAAGGTTAGTTAGAAGAATTAGCTATTGGTTTCTACCTTCAATTTCCTCTGAAAATGAATGTGTACATGCTTTTGAGAGACATTAGAGACATTAGAGTACCTTCAATTTCCTCTGAAAATGAATGTGTATGTGCTTTTGAGAGACATTAGAGACATTAGAGGAACAAGGTCCAAATTTTTGATGAAAATGTGCTATGAAAGTAAAGGGTTTTAAAGGCAAGCATGTACAAGGCATAGTTGAGCCAAATTTTCTTCAAGAAGGGCCTAATTATTTGAGTCTTGGTTATGGAAAACATGGAAAATGCTCCAAAGCCAAGGAGGCTTGTGAGGTTTGTGTTCATGATGAATGGAACATGTACATAGTTTACCTTAAAGTTGTTGTGTTTTACGGATATTAAAATGAAGAACTTCTATTTAGATCCATTCTAGAGATTGACTGCAGGGGCATTTACTAGATATGTCACCTTTCATAAAAGATGAGATCCAGAGGCGGGTTGAAATTTTTTTTCGGAACTAGTTCGTGAATTCGTGAATTCTTATTTTAAGATGGTAGAAATTAAGTCTCAATTGTAATTGGATTCTTTCTAAAGTGTAATTCCAAGCTCATTAAGCATACTAGGTGACCAAATTTTTAAAGTAACTTGAGATTCACAACAAGAGATACACAACATGCACCACAATACACAATGTGCCCTTGTAGATAAGGATTTAGACAAATATACTTCAACAAGGATGGAATCAACCTTGAAAAAGAATGATATAATGGAAGCAATATATCAATACTAGTGTCATTTTTCATTCCTTAATAGCTATGATGACCAGAAACTTGAAATGCTAGAGATTTTCGCACTTGAGTATGGAATGGACCAAAAAAATTTTGACCGCAATTGTTTGGTGACCTTCAACTTTATGGAAAATGTAGGACTACAGGGAAGTTCTCTTTGCACATGAAAGATGTAATTTCATTCCAATTACCGATAAATAATATGTTTTATTTCTGAAATTAAATAAATAAAAATTATATATATATATGTATATGTCCAATGAATGACCATAAGGTTGGTCAATAGGATTCAAAAGTATAGACAATGTGACTGCATATTTATATTTCAAATTAAAATCAAAATTTTATAAAGTGCCTAAATCTTCTTCAAATGAATGGAAACCTTTTTTTTCAGTAAGAACAGATAATGTATTACACAGCACAGATAGTCTTCCAGCATAAACATCAATTATATGTTTTATTTCTGAAATTAATATATATATATATATATATATATCTGTGTGTGTCCAATGAATGACCATAAGGTTGGTCAATAGGATTCAAAAGTATAGACAATGTGACTGCATATTTATATTTCAAATTAAAATCAAAATTTTATAAAGTGCCTAAATCTTCTTCAAATGAATGGAAACCTTTTTTTTCAGTAAGAACAGATAATGTATTACATAGCACAGGAACAGAACAGATAATGTATTACACAGCACAGATAGCCTTCCAGCATAAACATCAATTATATGTTTTATTTCTGAAATTAAAATATATATATATATATATGTCCAATGAATGACCATAAGGTTGGTCAATAGGATTCAAAAGTATAGACAATGTGACTGCATATTTATATTTCAAATTAAAATCAAAATTTTATAAAGTGCCTAAATCTTCTTCAAATGAATGGAAACCTTTTTTTTCAGTAAGAACAGATAATGTATTACACAGCATAGGAACAGAACATAATGTATTACACAACACAGATAGTCTTCCAGCATAAACATCAATTACTGTATCATGACTGTAGATGTAATGAAACCTATAATGAGAAGAAACCTTGCCACTTCAAGAGTTCTGATAACCTAAACTTGAGACCTATATGCTATATAATAGAGATTAAAGGTAGCATATGTAACAGACCTCAGAAAGAGATTAGGACAATCAATGTGGTTATTTTTCAATTCCTATTCAGTAGATAATAGTCATCAATTAGGCTGCACTGTGTGTGTTCTAGGTCTGTGCCCTAGAGGGCCGAGAGTTGCAGACTTCAGTTAGAATATACGCCGCAGATTTGAAGAGCTTCTAACCAGTCCTAGCTCCTCTTCAAGGAAGGCCGAATGGTCTAGTATTAAAAAATTTCTACTGTGCACATGTAATGACTTTGTTTCAGGTATGTTTTAAAAAAGGTTGCATTTCAAAGGTGTCCAAGGTAGATATTCTGTCAAAATTTGAGTTCTGTAGAGGAAATAGAGGATGGAATATTAAATGAGACTCAATTGAATGAGATCATACAAATATGTGGCAAAATTCCACTCATGCTAACATTAGCTGCACCATTCATAGGTCGTGCTGATGATAGACATGAAGCTTATTCTACACTGATGCGAAAGAAAGATAAATGGGCGAGTGAAGACTTTAAGGAGATGCGCTACGCTTTTGCCTACGATGCTCTTCCCCATGATTGCAGAGATCCATTTTTAGATATATGTTCATATTTCAAAGGATGGGATTGGCACACTGTGGAAGACATTGTGGGAAAAGATGAACTGAAGATGTTAGAAAGCAGAGCTCTTGTTACTAGAACCACAAATGGTGTTGCCAGTGTACACGATATCATCTTGACACTCGCTCGCCAAAAGTCAGAGGAAGAGTCACAAGGAAAGAAAGTGAGATTGAGCTTCACCAGTGCAAGGGAACTGATGGCGTACCTCGAATACAAAAAGGAGGTAACAAATCTATGAACTCAAAAAAAAAAATTTGTTTATAGAGTGTCTGTTTTGATTTAATTATACTTTATTATAATGGCATGCAGGGTGCAGCTGAAGGGATTAAGGGAACAGATACAAAAATTCATTAACAGATACAAAAATGCATTAACAGATTTTCCACGTCCAAAATACAAAAATGCATTAAGAGATTTTCCACGTCAAACACGACATTTTCCAAATTTTCCACGTCAAACACAAGATTTTCCAAATTTTCCACAGATTTTCCCGATTTTCCACGTCAAAAATGCGTAAACAGACTTACCCGATGACCGAAGAGCGCGACCATGGAAAACACGAGGAGCTGCGGTGACGAGGTGAAACAGAACTCCAGAACGGTGACGAGGTGCGACAGAACTCCAGCACGACGACGAGGTGCGACAAAACTCCAGGACGGCGACGAGATGCGATAGCGACAGACAAAACGCGGGAAGAATAAAATCAGTAACTTCGCGGGCGATTTATTTATAGAAAATAGTTCGGCCGAACTATTTTAAATGTAAAAGTTCAGCCGAACTATTAGTTCGGCCAAAATTTTATACAAGTTCGGCCGAACTGTAGTTGCCGATTTTCCAAACTCCGGCAAAAATTCTGTTTGCCCGCGCCGTCAGTAAGCCGTCAGTCTAAACGGAATCACGAGTTCGGCCGAACTGTAAAAACAAGTTCGACCGAACTATTTCATAGTTCGGCCAAACTCTATAAAATGTTCGGCCGAACTATTGCCGAAAAAAAATTTCAACCCGCAATTCTCACAAAAGTGTAACCCAGGTTCACGTTTCCGCCCGTGTATAGTTTATGAGTCAATTGTTGCTATCGTACGTCATTTCTTTTCAATTTACATTGATGTATATTATTTAATATTTTTAATTTTCATTATTCTCACCGATGTATATACACTCATTATAGTTTATTTTAATGTTTGTAGATGGAAGGTGAAGAAGAAGAAAACAATAATCATAGTGAACAAAACATTCCTGGAAATAACTCAAGTCATGGAAGTAGCTCTAGCAGTGACAACAGTTCAAGCGAACAATGATGATCACTATGTTTTGATATCAAAGCAAGGAGTTGTACTTTTTGAATTATTTGTTTGTGAAATTAGACATTTTGTTTAATATAATGGACGTAGTGTCCAAATTGAAAGAGAAAGGGATACTAATAACTGTCCCATTTTGTATGAAAAATAATGTCTTATTCATATATACATATATATATATATATATATATATATTTATATATATATATATATATATATATATATATATATATATATATATATATATATATATATATATATATATATATATATATATATATATATATATATAGATAGATAGATAGATAGATAGATAGATAGATAGATAGATAGATGTTTTAGTTTATTCTATTATGTTCTCCATTTTTGCTGTGAAATGTAACACCACTGATTAAATTTATGGATGATTAAATATTATAATGAAGATATTTGAAATTTGATGATACGATGTAACAAATTAATCCAAACACCACATTCAAATGCACTGATAAAAATTTAATTCATATGAATATTGTTATAATATATATATGTGTTGACTTTTGATGAATAATGAATTTTAAAAAATAACAATAATTATGATATGATATAGAAAATTAATCCAAAAATGACATCCAAATGTATTAATAAAAATTTAATTAATATGAGTATTGTTATAAGATGTGTCGACTTTTGATGAATAATGAATTTCACAATAATTTCACTGTCACAGGTCGATGTTTCTAAAAAATACAAAATGAACACCGTTGTATGTTAGTTACTATACACCGATGCATTTGTATGTTGAAACACATCGGTGTGTTTCTATGACCTATGGGCACTGCAAAAATACCAAAACCAATTACAAGTCTTGGTGCATTTGTGAGATATTGCGCACTAGTGCGTTTATGTGATACTATGCACTGGTGCATTTGTACGACCTCTGCGCATTGCACAAATAACAATACCAATTATCAATATCAGTGTGCTTGATTGATACGGTGCATCGGTGCATTTCTATAAGTCTATGTACCAGTGCGTTGAGATGACCTATGGGCACCACACAAATGGCAAGACCAATTAAAACATCCTCGTGTATCATATCACCAACACTACACTTGGTGCGGTTTTATACCTTGACGACCCAGTGCATGCACCTTCAACTGCCTTGGGCCACCTTATAGATGACACGCACTGGTGCGTTGAAACCTTAATAGCGCACCAATGAAAAAAACATCCGTAATAACCTTCGATCATCCAATTGTTTTACTTGTGTTGAAATTCCGTTAAAAGCTCTACCAAAACCTCGGTAACCATAAATGGATGTTGTAGAAAATGTTTTTTTGACAATTTTGGCCAATTTTATAACACTAAAAACCTCCTTTATAACCTCTGCTATAGGGTCTTTTCCTTGTAGTGGGAATTCAAAAATATGCATTTAATGTTGGGTATCTCTCTAAATAACACACATGTACTCCTCGTGTATTTGGGGGTTTTGCACTGACATCTATGTGAGAAAGTGATGTTGTTCAAGCCCAAATCGGTGGACAACTCTTGTTTACAAATGCAATACCTGGAAACAAGTATTACTAAAGAGAGTGAAATCAAGTGGATCGAAGAAAAACGAGAAACGATATGATTCTAAGGAGGGGAAGAAGAATAAAAAAGGGGGAAAAGATAAAAATATGGTAGCCACAATGCACCAGTATAAAGATCCTGGAAACCAATGTAACCACTGTAACATTGATGGTCCAAAGGAGATATATTGTTAGTTGCATCTAGAGCTAAAATCAAAGAACAAGAAGAAATATAATACAAACAAGAATCTCATGACTATTGATTGAAGCAACTACGTTGACAGCAACTCAGACATGGATGAGAAGATCATTTGTACGTCATTGAAGAAGGAGGTGTATCTAAGTAGCCTTCAGCAACATGAAGATAAACAAGTGGCCAAACTCTTCCATATAAAGTTAAGGTCAAGAAGACAAACATTGATGCTATCTTTGAATTAGGATCGTAGGAGAATTTCATTACATCAACGTTGGTCAAGAATTTGGGGTTGTAAGTTTGTGATCATCCAAACCCATATCCATTGGGATGGATAAATAAGAATGTAGAGATGAAAGTAACAAAACAGTGTAAAATTATATTTTTTATAAGTGTTGATTTTATTGATGAAGTAGATCTAGATGTTGTTCCCCTTGATGTTTTTGGATTCATGTATGGGAGTCCATGCATGTACATGTGTGATGCAATATTTATGAGTATATATAACTAGTACTGACTCGTCAAGTATAGAATATAATTCATCATCAATGAACACAAATACAAGTCCAAATTTTCTCTAGTAAGTGCCAACCAAGCGAACAAATTGATTAGTTCTAGCAAGAAGTATGTTTTATTGTTGTTAATAGATATTCAGTTTGTAGGGATTCAATAAGAGGCAAGGAATCCCTATAGGGGTGTAATAAAAAATAGAAACAAAAATTGGAGGAGTTGTTATAGGAATATAGGGATGTGCTCCAAAAGCCTAAAGGGTTACCACCTTAGATAGAAGTGGAGCACGAGATCCAACTATTTCCATACTTCCCATGGCCAAATATTGGGTTGTACAGGAAGTATGTTATAGAAGAAAGTGAGGTGAAGAAACAATTGTATAAACTCTTGTAACATGGTGTCATTCAACCGAGTACAACACCCTGTGGGTCACCCATCATCATTGTGCCGAAGAAGGATGGGACATGGCATATGTGTATAGGTTACATCGTGTTGAAAAAAATCATGCTCAATAACAAATACCCCCTATTGAGAATAGATGATTTTTTGGATTAGTACTTGTAGCAAGAAAAATACTTCACCAAGCTAGACTTGACGTCTGGATATCACCAAGTCCGCGTTAAAGAAGAAGATAGTAGGAAAATGACCTTGAAAATGAGGAAAGGTTTATATGAGTGGTTAGTCATGCCATTATGATTATGTAATGAGCCAATTACATTTATGAGATTAATTAATGATATAATATGCCATTTATGTATTTATATATTATTTTATATTTGGATGATATATTGGTATATAGTGCTATCCAGGACGAGCATATTTCACATTTAACGTAGGTGCTGGAAACATTGAAGAAGTACCAACTACTAGAAAATCTCAAGAAGTGTGAATTTGTGCAGAAATCTAATTTGGAGTATCTAGGGTATGTGATCGGTGGAGAATAGATGAAGATATATCCTTCCAATATGGAGTCCATCATGAAATGTTTAGTGCTTACTAATGTTTCTAGGGTCAGTAGTTTCATTCGGGTAGCACATTACATGAGGAAATTCATAGCCTCGATTTCAATAGTAGTAGTAGTGCTCCATGCCATAACAACAAGTGGAAAGCGTTTCGAGTCTGGAAAAGGTCACCAAAGCGCATTCGAAGAGCAAAAGAAGAAGACCATCCAAGCACCAGTTATGGAATTACCAAAAGTGCAATGGCCCTTTTAATTGGTGACATATGCCAGTTGGTATGTTATGGGAGTTATCTTGATGCAGGGAGGAAGGCCTATATGCTATCATTTTGAATTATTTCATGTGGCAGTTACTGACTATCGTACCTATGACAACGAGCTCTATGTCATGGTGGAAGTTGTGAAAAAGTGGAAACAATATCCAATGGGAAATGAGATAGTAATCCACACATATCACTAGTAATTACAGTACTTGCAGGCCTAGAGTAAGCTACAATAAAATAGTCATTACAAGTGGATGGGGTTTTGACAACGATTTCATCTAGTGGTCAAGTATAAGAAGGGTAGCACAAACAAGTTTGTTGGAATGATTTCATGACCACCCATATCAAATATTACAACTTTGGGGACTCTTATGCACATGGATCCATTCATCCATGATGTATAGAGAGATGAATTTTCATAGGATGAGGAATTGAAGGAGATGTTTCAATAGTTACAAAGTCATAGTCATGTGAACGATGGTGAAAATATCATTGACAACCACCTCCGGGATGGGTTAATCTACAGGCTGGATAATATATGTTCTCTTAAAGGTGAGTGATTGAAACCAATTAGAGAGGCTCACACATCCAAGGTTGAAAAACACTTTAGTTTAGGTAAAACCATGGCTAACTTACAGAGGTATGTGTATTCCCCCAAGATGCAAGAGCACGTAGCTAGGTTCATAAATGGATGCATGTTTTGTTGTACCATCAATACTAGTAACAAGAAACAGGGTCTATATCATCCATTACATGTGCCTACTTTTCCATGGGAAAGAATTTCCATGGAATTTGTGGGAGGTTTACCAACAACCAGGAATGGACATGACTACATGTTTATAGTAGTTGACAAGTTCAACAAGACATTTTCTCTAATGCCCTCTAAAATACCATAAGCAGGATAGAAGCAACAAGTTTTTTTGTTTGGATAGGTCTGGGTGCAGTTAGGGATACCAAGGAGCATCGTTTAAGACAAGGATACAATATTTCTTAACGCATTTTGGACTACATTGTGGGAGAATATGGACACGTAGTTGAAGGGATATAAAGCATTCCATCCATAAACATAAACGAAAGCATAAGTATACAAGAGAAATAATTTGGTGCATCTTCTAAGGGGATATAAGAAGAAGAATATTAAGACATGAGATGAAAATATGGTATCTATACAACATTCTTACAATATAATAGTCCACACATCTACAGGAAACTCCCCATTCGAAACTTGTTTTTCGATATTTTCCACCTTCCCCTTTGGATATTTCATAAGGGAAGAAAGGAGGAAAGATGAAATATTTTATATGAGATGCTTTGAGGGTTGAAATTTTTATAGAGAATGTTATAGGCCATTTTGTCAAATCTGGTCAATATGTCTCTTAACTAGATCAATTCACATTCACTCACCCTTTATTATCATCCTTGCACAAAGCGTTAGGCGTGCCTCTCACTAATCCCTGATTTTTTGGGCTTAACTGCTTCATTTCAATGTTTTAAAGACCCATAACACCTTGCTTCCTTAGGATTCTAACTTCAGAGCAGGTTTCTCTAGTCTGCACCTGCAATGATCATCAACAGGTTGTCCCTCCTTGGGGTGCACTGATTTTAGAAATTCAAGAAAAATAAAAATAATCCTTAAGCTTCTAGGAGTTGTTTCAACCATTTACCTTGTATAAGACCTTTAAATACCATCTCATACTAATTTTGATATTTCACGCCTTATCCCTTGAGATCATCCTCCCATCAATAATGAATCTCAGGCCTATATTCAATATAGACAAGAATTCCTAACCTACCATCCTCTCTTATATATTTAATTTCATCCACAAAATAGAGGTTGGATTTTTTAGATTGGTTACCCTCATGTTGCTACCCTGAATATAAGGAGATTCATCATTCCATGCATTGAGGTGACATAGAGGTACACTTTGTGACAAGTAAGGACAAGACAACTTGGGGAGTTTCTCTACATGATCAACTCCTATATTTGGTTGTAACTCTCTCCATTTATATTAATACAATGAGTACATTGTTTTCCTATATATAATGTTGATGTTCATATTTTTCTATGTTATATGATCCATTTAATGAAGTGATTGGCTAATATTACATAGATATCATAGATCTTTGGCTTGTTGTGTTTGTATCTGCAGGTTCTAATTATAGTGATCAGAGCTAGGATTTGAGCGTACAAGCCAAGAAGAGATTGAATATTGCGAAAAATTATAGGTAGGCCTTATCGTGTTGTTCAATTGTTTTAAGGAAAGCATTATAATTTTTTTTGTGATGTTGGTATAGACTAGGCCATTAGGTCTAGGGAATACAATTTTGTCCATAGCCGTAGATACTGTATAACAAACTAGCGAGTCCAGTAGTGATTGCTTCATTGCCTTAGTGGTTTCCGTACCCTTAGTACTATTTCTTCCCCCTATTTAGACCTTCATTGTCTCACTTAGTCCTGAAAATACCTAGGAAGACCTTTGATTGAGCTTCAGTTGCATTTTGTGTCAAAAATTAGTATCCCTTGAATAACGCACCCCCTTTTTTGAAGATAGAGCATTGCAGTTCACCCTAGCTTTCTTTGCACTCATGTTGCAATGCATCCTATCCCTTTTAGCACCTAGACTAGCCCCTGTTTCATGCAAATATTTCCTTTTTGTGATTTTCTTTCTGAGTAACTTTGTTCCAATTGGTCCTCCTTGTGTACCTGAGTGTGCCTTGGTCTCTTAGAAGCATGCTTCTTGTTTTTTTGTGCCTTTGATAAGAGTTTGTTTTTCTTTGTTCTTTTCAATTAGGTAATTATAAAATCAATTGCTTGATCATTGGATTTCTTGAAGGAATTGGGGTTTTAGTCACCATCCTCAATACTTTTGTTTATTAATGATTTAAAAAAATATCTTAGTTTTCATCTGAAAAATAAATGAAATTGAAAATAAAAATCCATTTTCATTTCCATATAGGGTTTTGTGTGTGCATCAACATTAGAACAATTTCATTAAAGGGGAATTTCACTTATCATATTTTTTGCTACATTTTTTATGTTGCATGATCTTTGTCTCTTCCCTCCTTTAGATAGATTTTCATTGAAAGTGAAAGATTTCATTCCTTCAGGCTAGTTTCATTTTAGGGAGTTTAGGTAAAACTCACGGTGAGCCCTAAAGCTGAAACTTAAATGAAGATTAACGTCAAAATTTATTGAATAAACCTAGGGATCATTTGTAGCATTTGTGCAAAAAATTAGAGATCTAGGCTAGATACATGTTACGACATTGTTAAACATAGGCGTTCTTATTGTTTTCCAGTGTTGCATCCCAGGGGTGATATCTCATTCTTTGTACGTAAGTGTATAGGATTGTTCTCCACATACCTTCAATTATATTGGATGGTGCTTCGTGAATGATACGTATATGGGAACACTCTCATAGAATGGTTACACATTAGACAACACTACTGTAGATTGCATCTCCATGTATCATTGAGTATATTTTGGAAGTCCGATATAGGTTTTTATCCTCACCTGAGGTAACTGAGTCAGCTGCCTTGTACACTGTGATACACCGAACACAACATTCGGGAATATCATTTTCCCATATGTAATTCCTTGGCTCTCGAAGGTTGTATATTGTATTTCATAGTTTCTTGGTAACCCTTATCTTCCTAGTTACCCCTTTGTTTTGTTTTGTGTGTTTAATTTCTAAAATCAATTAATTGGCTATGGAATAACATCCTCTTCATGTTACAACTCCTTAGTGGATCTTAGGTTGATACTAATGGAAACTGTTCTTGAGTCCACCAATAATGGAAACCACTCTAACCAGAATCCTAATCCTTTTTTTTCCTTGGAAATATTGGCGCTTCTTATATTGAAATGTTTTCCCATTCCAAATTTACCATTGGTTTTCCAGTTTGGGTGTTTTCGACCACTATGGTTCTGAATGTCCAAAATGATCCTCAACCAAATTCTCCTCCACCTGAAGAATATCAACCTCAAGTTGATCCTAAATTTGACCCTTTTCCTTGTTCACCTATTGTTTTTTCATCCCTTTCTTCCCCCTCTCCTAGTGAAAGTCTTAATTCTACTAACTAGGAAACTAAGAAGAAGAAGAAAAGGAAAAAGAAGAAGAGGAAAAATAAGCAAGGGGCCAACCAAGTGACCATTACTACCCAAGAAACTAGGATGGATAAATCTTCCAATCAGTCGTGAAAATTTAGATTCCCTTGAAAGTTATTTAAGGGTGAAAACCTTCTTACATATTGTCCTGGTACTCCTCAGGTTTTAGAAGTGTGGTCCATAGGCTCACATCCTCATTTTTCACTACCCTCTTGAGATCATACAGGTGATAAAACATCAACTAATGATAGTATGATCCACATGAAAAAAGGAAAAGTTAAGTTTCCATGTATTCTATGTGAAGGGAATCATAATATTTTCCTTCGTCCTTATATGGATCACAGGGGATTCACTGTAGAATAAATACCATAACACATGGTTTCATATTGGGGGATATATAATGAGGAAAAAATGACATAATATATTGGGGGTTATATAGAGGGTAAAGGGTTTTTATATTGGCAGGTATAAAAAACGGAGCACAAATTTCATAAAAAAATATAAAGGGGTATTAAAAATGTTAATGAAAAAATGGATACCTACAATATATAGTGAAAATACAGGATTTTTAATTTGGGATGGTGTACTGGGTTTATATTGGTAGGGGTTTAAATAATGTGATTTTTAGAGGTATTTTCCAATATGTACTCAAATTAATGGTATCATTTAATATGCTATGATCGCATGTGATATGTTAGAGGTTTATTGAGTGATGCTCCCACTATATGGATGAAGCCTAAAATGTGTTTTAAAACCTTACAAATTTTCAACTTCTATTTCTAGCTAGCTATCGAAAGCTTTCTCCCAATCCTCCACCAGTTGATGAAGTGATTAATCAAAATCCGTCTCCAACCAATACCATTATATATGAATGTGAATCCCATGAGTTTATTTTTGAAAAAAAATTGATTGAGAAGATGGATGAATTGATTCCACCTTCATTTGTTTGCACCTTTCCTGTAGAGATTGAAGTTCATATCGGTCAGGTTCTTCTCATTTATTCAAGTTCCAATGAACTAGGGGGAAATCCTCTCTTTCCATCAGCATAGGGGGACAATCCTACCATTCCCATGGAATAGGGGGGAATTTATCCCTTTCCCATAGCATGAGTGATAAGTTACCCCATTCCTATTGCATAAGGGGGGAGTTATATCGTTCCCATGATACCCCCTCCAAGTAGTATAATCACTTCCTTTGATTGGAGTCGACTGGAAGGATGTTGTCTTCCTCCTTACATACCCTTTTAGATAATAGTAGAAGATTGTAATGTGGTAATACTGAGAAAAATCATAGATGAAGGATCATATGTTATTATTTTTTCCTCAATTTATTCTAAATATTTTGTTTCTCCACAACTTGTGCCTATTACCTATAATATGTTGGTGTTTAATAGAGGAACTAGTCAATCGTTAGGGATCCTTCCTCAATTTCCTATTTCTTTTGGAAGAATGATTATCTATATCGATGTGATGGTAGTCCAAGGATCTTTGGATTTTAATTTAATCCTTTGGCATGACTATGTTTATGTCGTGGGAATTATTGTCTCTTCACTTTTACATGTGATGTGTTTCCCACATGAATAAAGAATCATCAACATATACCATATTTCATTCATTGGTCCTAATTTGACTCCCAATCAACCAAATTACCTAGATGGTCCCTATTTTCAAGTGGTATCTCCCCTGCCATATATTAATTATGTGGAAACATATCCCATTTGCATATATATATTGATGATCTATTAGGTGATGTAGTGCACAATTTAATAGGGGCATTGGAGTGTGATATTTACATTGTATCCTTTGATACTTTCGAGAGTGTTGTTCTCCCATCTGATGAGACCCTCTTGGAATCCATTTCCTTCTAAAAATGATGATAAAGGTGTCATAGCAGAGTTCCTTGTCTAGTTTCAATCTCGTTTAAAAATGAAACAAGGTCCTATGAGCATAGTCCCTTAACTCTGTCAAAATCGCTAAAAAATGAAACACATATCCCCTTCCAATTTGATTCTTTGATTAGACCTTGTAAATTCCCAATTGAGTATTTAACTTGATCTCTTAAATGACCCTTCATTCCATCCACCTGTTAGTAACAAATGTTATATTAAGGCATATGAAATGAAGCATGGGGAGAATATATGTAGAATTGATCTATTATGCCAGGGGCATGCAAAATAATATGAAGCATAGGTTTCATTTGTTTCAAGATTTTGTAAAAATGAAACCAATTTCAAGAATATTTTCCCATGTTTCAATCTTGTGTAAAAACTAAACCATTGTCATCCTACGTCTCATGATTTCCATTTTGGTCAGCCAGTTTCTTCATGGTTTTCTCATTCCATCGACACCACTTTCTTGTCCAGTCATATGCTTTCACTTGTTTGTTTTACCCTTGCCTTGGGAGCCACTGTGATCAGTGGTTTTATTATCCAAGCAATTGAAATTTTCTTGTTTTGAGTAGTTCCATGATAACCGGAACTAGTTGCTAGCTTTTATACCACCCATTCCTCTAGGAGGAGTTTTCTTTCAGCTCTTTTCAGATTCCCAAATAATGAAAATATTATCGAGAACTTTTCTCTTAGGACTCGTTAATTTAAATGAAAATACATCTACTAAGTATAAGTTTAACCCTTTTCCGGGATGACATGGAATATTTATGAAAAAATAATACCTTAGTTGATCATGGATATGAGGTTCTCTTGAGTATTGTTTTATGTATTTGCAAAATCAAGGGACTATCTATAGAAAGGTACATTTGGAGTTTTATTTTCTGGCTCTTTTAAAAATCTCTAAACATGAAAAATATGTTTAGTTTCACCTTTGCTGGACTCATTAAAACATCAAACAATAATGGAATCATCCAACATGATGATATTGAGCCACTCCTTTTCAGGTTTCATTAAACATACTCAAAGGGATTCATCTCAGGGATGAACTTATAGATCAAACATATGTTATCCTCCTCAAGCTTGTAAAAAAATAAAGAGGTATTGACCAACAATGGTTGAGGAAATTGGGAAAAAAATATACTCTTCTTGTTAATGGTAGTTAGCGACTCTTGAAAATGAAACTCTTCCACTTCATCTCTCTGGTTTCTGGGTTGGGAAATCTGCTTGTATTTTGTTTCATCACACTATTTCAAAGTGTTGAAAATGGCACCAAGAAAGGATTCTAAATTAATTGTAATTCCACATCATAGTACAACTTGTATGAGTTAAATAAGTTAGTAGGACTTAGTTTATTTAATTCAAGTTGAGGGTCTAACTTGAGTCATGCAGATTGTCTCCTATAAATTAGGAGACGTAGTTAAGTTTACTTTTATTTGTAATTAATTAATTCAATTTGTCTAAGTTAAAATCAGTTTAACTAGTTGTAACTCATGGAGGAACTAGTGAGAGGTCAAAGGGTGGAACTTGGAATTGAACCACATCTAGTTATCAATGAAATAACAGATAATTCACTCATAAATAAATCATGCATGTAAGTTATTATAAATACCCAGTTGATATTGAAGTTGAAGGGCATTGCACTATCAATTGTGGAATCATCCAAATTGTACAGTTGGTGCATGTGGTCAGAGGAAGGCCCATAATGGATTGTGCAGTATGGTTTAGGAGTTTTCCTAATTAATAGGGCCTAATTACCCGAAGAAATATCACAAGGAAATAATGATCCTATAGGGAAGACAATTGGTTAACTATTGAACCAAGCTTGTCTAGGAATAACTGCGACAAAAAGAGATAGTGCAAAGGTTTCTCAGCTTGGAAAAAAGCGTTGTCATATTTTCTAACTTATGAAATATAAAAATAGAGAGGCTTTTAGATAAGGATTTCCCTAGGAAATACTTGTGTAGTATGTGATTGAAACTATTTCTCTGTCATGTTTTTTGATTTTGCGATATAAATTGGTTTCCTCAATTGGTAGAGCATATTCAAGTATATTTTTTTAGCATATTACAATTATCAGTTTGAATCTATGTGGATTTTCTACATGGTATTAGAACATGAATCACTATATAAGAGAAGAATACGATTTTTTTATGTCTAGTAGAATTGAATTTGCATATCTACTCTTCAAGACTAGCAACAGGATCAGGATGTCTTTTCCTGGATTAAGACTTGAATATGCCCTTGAGGTTAGTTTGAATTAAATATCTTGGAAGGACATGATGGAAGCAGTGTTGGAAGAAAAAAGGCTAAAAGAGTTCATAGACATTGATGTTCCTAAGCCTGCAACAAAACATGCTTAATATCTGGTGGCCTGGAAGAAGAATATCACGAAAGAAAGAGGGATTATAATGGAAGGTGTTCGAGATCATATTTTCTAGAACCTACATGGAAATGAAACTCCATATGCTTTGTGGAAGGCCTTAACATATTTATTTTAGAACAAAAACAACCACAAAAAGCGGGCACTGAAGGAAAACCTCAAAAAAATTAAGATGGAGAAGGGTGACACAGTACTAAAGTACTTGAATAAGTGCACCCAATGTCGAGATGAGCTCAAAAGTGTTGGTGTTATAGTTTCCAAAATGATTTGGTGATCCTACCACTTCTAGGCCTTCCCAAGAGCATGAAAAACTACCATGATTCGGTGAATGTGAGGGAGAAGCTACCAGAGGGAGAAATTGTGGCTTGAATTGGTGCAAGAAGATATTTGGCGGAACACCAGATATGGATCCTTATAAAAGAATGATATAAGGATAATCGTTCCTTGGATGGGAATGGAGTGGGAGTTCATCTCAATCCAAATCATATTCTGGTAAGGAAAGAAAGAATAATCACTTATCAAATATTAAATGTTTTCATTTTCACGAGTTGAGACAGTATGCCATAAATTTTTCGCATAATAAGGCTGACAAGAAGCCCTCAAGAGGAGAAACAGGTGAAGCACTTGATTCAAAATGTGCGTTGAATATCACCTTCATCTCATGCGTGGTGTCATTAGTAATGGGTTCTATGTGGTGCCTGGATAGTGGATCTTCATTCCATATCACCGATAATAAATAGCTCTTCAACAACTTGGAGGAGAAGGACCTCTAGATACACATACAAATGGGTGATGATGAGAGGTATAGTGCGACCGACATTGGAACTGTTACTTTTTATAGGGAGTCTATTTCTCCTAGCACATTAAAAAATGGAATATATGTTCCTCGTTTGAAGAAGAACTTAGTTTTAGTTTCTATGTTCGAAGATCATGGATACGATGTTATATTTATCAAAGGAAAGGAATTCCTTCGTCGCATAGCCACGACATAGGTGAATAAGATCGGGGTTCGGGTAAAGAACCTCTACAAATTGAATGTATAATATTGGGCTACCTTCAGTATGAAAACATTTAAGGTGGAGAACTGATACATCAATTATTTATAGCATAGAATTTTGAGTCATCTACACCACGAAGCTTTGAAGGTCATGCTATATATTTCTACATGACTTCCCAAGGGTGCACTTGAGAAACATGATACATACAAAGGGTGTACATTGGGTAACTACACCAAGGCCACCTTTCATGATAAGTACAATCAGGCAAAGGCGATACTTGAAATAGTTGACTCATATGTGTGCGAACCATTCTCAACAACCTCCACGACCAAGCACTGGTATTATGTGATTTTTGTAGATGAATTTTCACGTAAGTGTTGGATATTCTTCATGCAAAAGAAAGACCAGGCATTCTGAAAATTTTGTGAGTTCAAAGAACTTGTTGAAAAGGATACATGCAAGAAAGTGAAGTTTCTAAGGAGTGAAAATGGTGGATAACATGCATCGAATGAATTCAAGAACTTTGGTGTATCGGAAGGAATTAGACAAGAGTTGATAGCACCTCATAACGCATAATAGAATAAGGTTGTAGAAAGGAAGAAAAAAAGCATTGTGGGAGTTGCATGAGCTACGTTACATAATTAGGGACTACCATTTCACTTTTTGGTGGAGGCATGCAACACAGTTATGCATGTGCATAATATAGGTCCTCATCATATTCTCAGGATGGGTACACTAGAAGAAGCCTTTTCTAGTAACAAACCATACGTCGTGAACTTTAGAATTTTAGTTTGTGAGTTTACTGTGATGTTACCAAGGATGCACGTAAAAATATAGAACCAACAACTGAGTTGGGCATCTTTTTTGGGTACAATGATACACCTGACAAGTATTTGATGTCCATGCCATATCAAAATATCACTGTGGTTTCTAGAGATGTGAAATATGATGGACGAAATTCCATGCAAATTTACCTTGAGAGGGAGCTTCAAATGCATGCAGATGAGGATCTCTTAGCTCCGAAAGAATAACTTCAATATGTAGATCTACCATAAGTAAAGGGTAAGAGAGTGGAAGAACCCAATCATGTGGAGACATCCAGAGATGAAAGGAAGCACACAAGAGATGATGACAAGTTTATGCATGATGCTTAAGATAATATAGGAGGAGAACATCACAACACAGGTAGATAAGGTCCCCATATCAATACACTGTCTACATGGCTCTTATGAACGCGAGTGTAGAGACTGAGCCATATTAATTCACGGACACAATGAAACAACCAATATGTGTTGATTCCATGGTAGAGGAGTATGAATCAATTATCAAAAACAATGCATTGGAATTTGTCCCAAGATTGGAGGACAAGTTGGTTATAGAATCCAGGTGGATCTACAAGGTGAAGCAAGCAACAAATGGGATTTTCGAGAAACAAAAGGACATATTTGTGGCCAAGGGGTTATCTCAAGTGGATGGAAAATATTACGAGGATGATCCAGTATCAAGGTGCTCCTTAATTAGATATATTCTTGCAGTTTTAGCGTAGATGGGATGGAAAATACATCATATGAATGGAAAGAAAAATTTTCTCAATAGAGTGATTGAGGAAGAGGTATACATAGAGTATCCAGAAGGATTTGAGACCTTCAACATAGATTCACATCTGTGTAGACTCAAGCGACCGTTGTATGGACTGAAGCAAGCACCCCTTGCTTAGTACACTAGGTTCGACAACTATTTCATTGGGTTAGGCTTCACCAAAATTAAATAATATGTGAACCTTTACCATATTGTTTTTGAAGGTAAATTACCGATTATAGTATTATATGTCGATGATTTAATTGTAACAAGTGATGAGAAGCTGATAAATTATTGGAAAGAATATTTGGAGAGAGAATTGTAGATGAAATACATGGGACTCTTGCATTATTTCCTTGGTTTGGAAATTTGGAAAAGAGATGGGGAAAAGTTTGTCTCTCAGGGAAATTATTCCTATGAGATACTGAAGAAGTTTCACATGGAGAGCAGCAAACACATGGAGACTCCTCTAGCATGGAATTGGAGGAAGGACGATGTTACTTCAGGTGAAGTGGTAGAAGCTATCATTTATATGAAGCTTTTAGGTTCACTTATGTACCTGGTGAACACACGACTGGGCATGGGTTATGTGGTTAAATTTCTTATTCAAGAAATGGTTAAGCCAATTAATTTAAATTGGAAGGCAGTGAAACATGTGTTCAGATACCTTAGAGGCACTAATCAATTTGTTCTTTGGTAAAAACATACATAGGGAGTGAATCTTCAAGACTTCATAGATGCATTTTTGGAAGGGAGTCCATCTAATAGGGAGAGCACATCAGGGGGCATCTTCAGTATTGGGTTAGCAACAGTTTCTTGGTACAACAAGAAACAAAGATCAGTTGCACTCACTTCAGCAGAAGTAGAGTATATGCTTGCTAGTCAAGAGACTTGTGAGGCTATCTCGATGAGGAATATCCTTGTTTATTTTTTTGGTCAACGAATGGATCCTTCGAAGATTTAATGTGACAACCAGAGTTGCATCAAACTCTTGGTGAATTCTTTTTTTCATGATAGGTCCAAGGATATTGGAATTCGGTATCACCATCTCAGAGATTATGTGTAGAGACAGATAATGATGCTAGCATACATTACTGAAAAGGAACAAGATAAAAACTTCATGATGAAGACACTATAAAGAGGAAATTTAGAGTTACACAGAGGTAGGATTGGGGTATCAGGTAATCTCTTTCTTCCTAAGAGGGAGTGTTGAAAATGACACCAAGAAAGGATTCTAATTTTTATTTTCCCTTGAATTAAATTAGAATAAAATTTTAATTCCAAATCACAAGACAAGTTGTACAAGTTAAATAAGTTAGTAGGACTTAGTTGGTTTAGTTAATTCAAGTTTAGGGTATAACTTGACTCATGTAGAGTATCTCCTACAAAATATGAGCCCTAGTTGAGTTTATTTTGAGTTGTAATTAATTAACTCAATTTATCTGAGTTAAAATCAATTTAAATAGTTCTAAGCGATTGAGGACTACTGAAAGTTCAAAGAGTGAAACTTAGACTTGAACCACGTCTACTGATAAATCACATAAATGATAATTCACTCATAAATAACTCATGCATGTTAGTCCTGAGAAAGACCCAACTAATATTGGAGTTCAAGGGTAGTGTACTACTAGTTGTATAATCATCCAAATTGTATAGGTGGTGCATATAGTCATAGGAAGGCCCGAATGGATTTTTACATATGGATTAGGAATTTCCTTAATTAATAGGGAATAATTACCCAAGGAAGAAACACAAGGAAATGGGAATCCTGGAGGGAAGAAAATTTGGTAAGTATTGAACCAACCTTACTTAGGAAATTAGTGAGATTGATAGAGATAGTGCAGAGGTTTCTCAACTTGGAGAAACTAATTGTAATCTTCTCATTTTTATGACTTATGAAATATACAAATAGCTGGGATTTAGCTGAGGCTTTCCCAGGGAAACACTTGTGTATTATGTGATCTAAATTATTTCTCTTTCATGTTTTGTGATTTCACAATCTAAATTAGTTTCCACAATTGGTAGAGTAGATTCAAGTATATTGTTTTAGCATATTACAATTATCAGTTTGAATCTATATGGATTTTCTACACAAAGTCTATATTTTTGGTTTTGATTTAATGCTTCCAAATCCATTTAATGTTGTCGACGTGTTCAAGATATTTCCTTTAGTCGATATAGGCTACACCACTCTTAAGCCTTCATTCCATGTTTTTCGTTCATGATCTAGTTTCATATCTTCATCATTATGTCTCAAATCATGATATGCATTTCGTGTTCTAGATGGGGGATACATCAAAGACCTCCTAAAATAGGTTTCTTCTTATTGACATCAACTCATTATCTAGGAATTTTACCTAGAAAGACCCTTCATTACCTTGGTACCTGGACACATCAATGAGATGTTTCCTTGCTCTCAGTGATAGGCTTACATCTATAATATCCCTTCGTTTATGTAATGATTATTTTTCTTTGTTAAGACTAAGTTTTGTTAGAATGGATGGAAAAAAGTCATGTTTTACATTAAAATTCTTCAGTAAAAATAATTTTATTAATAAAAAAAGGGTTGAAATTACTTGGGAATGAGACACTTGAGTAAGATATTCTTTCCGAATGAAGAAAAAAAAGAAAGAAAAAATCTCATTAGAGAATGAGATTGAGATAAAAATATTCCATGGTAAGGAATCATAGATAAGATTTAATGGATAGGAGAGAAAAATCCATTAAATTCCTTAGTTGGAGAAATATGATAAGGATGGGTAAGAATGAAGCGTAGGAGGAGATAAAAGTGGGATTTAAAGGAAAATCCTAGGAAAGTGGAATTTGACAACCCCAAAAGCGGGACACCGTTGAAGGAAAAATCTATCATGGAAGAAAAGGTATAGGATACCTATTAAAGGGATCAATAGTGGTTATTGATACTCTGGGAAGTACATATAAGCTCGGGGGTGAATTGGAGGATCTCAGTTCAAGGTTGGGTGGTAAAGGTGTACAATTATCAAGTGTTGCCCTAACGGTGATACTGGTTAGATTATCTGTTATTATATTTTATTTTTTTAATGCGAGAATTTATATGTTGTTATGAAACAAACTCCAAAAATATAAGAAAAGAGATATAAACACCTTAGAAATCAACCACTTTGAGGGGAAACCTCCTTTAAATTACATAAATGAAAAATTATTGGATGACACAAATGAAAAAACCTCCTTTCTATATATAGGAGTCCATGGGGTCACAATATAATCCTAGTCGACCAAACAATAATAATGTAAGGACACAATAATAACAATATTAGGACTACATGGTTACAAAAATAACAATAAGGGGGCTACACTAACAACAATAAGGGACTACATTAGTAATATAGGGCCCTACATGCCCCTCTCCTTCAAAAAAGTGTTGTCCTCAATGCTTGAGTAGTTCTGGATGCTTATGTATAAAATTATCATCCTCCCATGTGGAATCTTTAATGGGTAAGTTCTTCCACATGATGAGATACTTTGAAATTGATTGATTCGTAGCTATCGAGTTATTTTTTCCATGACTGGTTCAAGTTTCAATATGATTTTTCCTTCCTCATCAAGTTCTGGAAATATTGTTTGAACCATAAGTTTTTCACATATAACATTCTTTAAGCATGAAACATGGAAAATTGGGCACACTCGGGAAGATGAAGGAAGTTTCAATTTGTATGCCATAGTACCAACTGTTTGCAACACCTTTTAAAGACCATAGTACTTGTGTGATAATTTATTATCCTTCTTAGCTTGCTTGAGGAACATTTTTTTGTATGGTTCTAGCAGTGAAAATACCCAGTCGCCTACATCAAAACATCTCTCACTACAATGTTGATCTGCCTATTGTTTCATTTGATTCTCTGTTAAATTTAGGTTATTCTATAAGATTTGGAGAAATTGTTGTTGATCCTCGATGCGATCTTCCATTTCTTGAACCTTATAATTTTCTCTTAAAGATGATGTGATGGATGACGCATGATATCCATAGTGTGTAATAAATGGGGTCATTTTTGCTACAGTGTGGAAGGAAGTGTTATATCACCATTCAGTCAGAGGTAACCAATTGACCCATAGGGTTTGTTTATCATATAAAATGCAACGAAGATATCCTTCCAAACATTTTCTCACTATCTCAGTTTTCCCATTAGATTTAGGATGAGAAGATGAGCTATGATCTATTTGAGTAACCAAACAAGAAAATAATTCCTTGCAATAATTTTGAGTGAAAATTGGATCTCTATCAATTACAATAATCTTTGGGTTTCCATGAAGCTTTGGAATTGTTTCCATAAATGTAGTAGAAAATCTACTCGCTTTAAATGGATGAGATAATACATAAAAGTGTGCATACTTGGTAAGCCTATCACTACCACCATGATGACACTCTTTCCTTTGGAATTAGGTAAACCTATGATAAAATCCATTGAAACCTCCTCACAACATTGATTTGGAATGGATACAGGTTGTAGTGTACCTAGGGTCTTAATTTTCGCAACTTTATTTTGCTGGAAAAGTAAATATTCTTCCACAAAATTTTGAATATCAGATTTAAGGCCATCCAAAAAAATTCTTTCTTCACCATGTGGTAAGTTTTTAAAAATATTGAGTGTCCTCCTAAGGGAGAGGTATTCAATTTCAAAAGAATATTTTGTTTTATTTGGGAATTCTAACAAAGATATAAGCGATCTTTGTACCATCAGGAATCATTTTTTCAACTAAATGTATCAGATGTACTTGGATCTTGCTGCAACTTTTGTATGATTGTCCATATTTCTTCCTCATTCTTCTATTCCTACCTTGCTTGAGTTATCCAATCTGGTTGGATAATATAAGTGGCAAAAATAAATGCTTCTACATCCTCATCTATTCTTTAGATTGCATTTGGAACAACATTTAGCTTACCTTTTTGTAGATGATTTCAAATTTATAACCAAACATATTTGTGACCCATTTTTTCTTCTCTTATGAAGATAGTCTTTGTTCCAAAAAGTATTTAAGACTATCATGATCAATTTTTACCTTGAAGTGTCTTCCCGTTAGGTAAGTTCGCCATTTCTTTAGTGCAGGTAGTATTTCCAACATTTCCTTCTCATAAATAGGTTTCTATAAATACTTTCCTTTTATTGGATGGCTTTCAAAAGTAATGGGTATTTATTCTTGCATTAAAATAACACCAATTCCATTTCTCGAGGCATCACATTCCAAAATAAAGGTTTTTTGAAGTCTGCCATAATTAAGACCGGTGCTTGGCACATTGCCTCTTTAATATGTTCAAAGGCCTTAGTTGGCCTTATCCTATTCAATAATGTTGTTATATGTGGCGCTATTCTCCCATAATTCTTAAAAAACATGTGATAATACCCTGTTAACCTGAGAAATCCTCACAACTTCTTTATGGTTGTGGGGATTCTCCATTCCTTAATGGATTTAATTTTGTTAGGGTCTGCCTTAACACGCTCTTGAGATACAATATGAACCATATATTCCACCTCTTGTACTCCAAAGAAACATTTGGAGGTTTTTGCATATAATTGTTTCTCACCAATAGTTTGAGCATCCTGTCAACATGTTGAACATGATCCTTCCAAGACCTTTCATATATTATTATATCATCAAAAAATACTAACAAAAAATTTCTAAGGAAGGGTTTGAAAATGGAATTCATAAACCCTTGAAATGTAGAAGGTGCATTCGTAAGGCCAAAAGGCATGACCAAAAATTCATAATAACCCTCATGAGTTTTAAATGTTGTTTTCATAATGTCTTTAGTCTTCATTCTAATTTTATGATATCATGAACAAAGATCCAACTTGGTGAAATAAATTTCTCTATGTAATTCATCAAATAATTCATAAATAACAAGAATGGGAAATTTATCTTTAATAGTGAGCTTATTGAGCTCCCTATAATCAAGACACATGCACCATGATCCATCCTTCTTGTGCACCAATACTACTAGAGTAGAGAAATAACTTTGACTAGGTTGAATTATACCAGCCTCTAGCATTTCTGCAATCATATGTTCAATTTCGCTCTTTTGGATATAAGGATATCTGTAAAGCCTGATGTTTGGAGGAACACTTCCTAGAATCGAATGAATAGAATGATCATGATCATGAATAGGTGGGATTACTTTGGGAATTTCGAACACCTTGGAATTATTGTCAAAGAATTTATGTATACCTGGAGAAATAGATGATTTTGATGTTGGAACTTCTAGTGAGAATAATTGTGAAATGATGACTCTTTATTCTTTCTTCAGAATATTAATCATGAAATTAGAGCTTATTATCTTTCTCTATTTCCTTTCGATACCGTGTAATTCAAATTCCATTCCTTTTGGAAAAAAATTCAAGAAAAGTTCTTGAAAATTAAAAGATATCGTCCCCAATTATTGTAACAATTGTACTCGTAGTACAATATCAACACTACCCATTGGAATGGAAAGCATTGGACTATTAAATAAATATTTCCCCATAGTTAACTTGATACTATGGCACTTTCCAGAGATATTTATAGTTCCTTCATTTTCCACCATCACTTGAAACTCTGGCATTGGGTATAGGAAGAAATTTAATTCCTTCGCTACCTTTCAATGAATACAATTATGGGTACTACCCATATTAATAAGCATTATTACATTTTTATTCTTGATATTTCCTTCTACCTTGAGAGTTTGAGGAGTGGTAATTCCTGCCAATACATTAAAGGATATGGTTGGATTCACTTGTTATTCCTCTAGGGTTGGTTCCTGGTGTAAATCCTCTTCTTTTGAAGTTTCTTGTTTTGTTTCTTTCTCCTCTTCACCATCTATGTCAAATAATTTATTCTCATCACACTTATGAGCTTTAGTGAATTTCGTATCACAACTATAGAAAATCCCTTTTCCTCTTTATTCTTCCAATTGTTGTGGTGTCAACCTTCTAGCTTGTAGAAGTCTAGGAGTAGCAACACTTCCATATTTATAGTTGTGAGTGGTAGGCTTCCTTGTCACCATAATTTTCCTTTCAATTTTTCGTGTCAACCTTAATGCCTTCTCCAATGCATCATGTTCCAAAAGGAGAACCTCATGTTGGATGTTATCCTTTATATTCCCTATGAAGACATAAATCATATGTTCCCCTGGAATATTATTTACCGTTATATTCAATTTCTGGAAGTCCTCAATGTGCTCCATCATTGAACCCTTTTGTTTGAGATTTATCAATTGGCTAAAGAAGTTGTTGCTCTTTTTATCCTAATAATGTGCTATGATTTCCTCCGTAAAAATTTACCAAGTTACCAGTGGTTTATGAGAGCAAAGCCATCGATGTAATACAAACTGATTTTTTTCTAAATATAAAGTTGCAATGCGTACCTTTTCTGTTTTTTTCATATTATGGAGCTCAAATTATTGCTCCATTTCTAGTATCCAAGTTATCATATCCTTGCCATAAAAATTCCCATATCTATATTTGGAATATGGTAGGTCTTAAATCCAACATTATAGTCTATGAAATCATGATTAACATTTTTTTTTTCTCATCATGAGTTTCCTCTACTCCCTTTTTGTCATTAGGAAGCTTTTCTTGTAGCAAATTTTCCAACCCTTCCTTCAAACCTTCCATGTGTTTCTTCAAATATTACATTTTTCCTTATATCTTAGCTTCCATTCCATTCTTAAAACATCCATATTAGCTTCCATTCCTTTCTTCAAACCATCCATATTAGCTTCCACACCTTTCTTCAAACCTTCCATGTTGTATTTTATACCATCCATCTTAGCTTCCAGATCATCCATCTTAGCTTCCATGCCATTATTCAAATTATCCATCTTAGCTTCCACGCCTTTCTTCGAACCATCCATCTTAGCTTCCATGCCTTTATTCAAACTATCCATTTAATTTTTTGTTACTTTTTGCGAGGGCAAAATTTGTTGCACTTTGTCTTGAAATTTTTATATATCATGGTGCATTTATTCCTCTTCATGAGTCATAGTAGAGCCTAATGAGGGATTAGTGAGTGTTTTTTTAGGAGGAATTTTAGAACCCAATACTAATATGTATTCTTCAATATTCCCTTGGAATCACTTCAAATTGATTTTTCAAAAAATACTTATGCAATTTAAAAAAAAAAAATACACACCCTTTTCTTGCTTTTTAGGAACTCGATATTGAGACTGATGTATCTCTGTAATTTTGGATCCCCAAGATTTTATCTTTGGCCCTTTAGTAACCCTATTAATATTATTTCCAATGCCATAGTTTAGACCTTATTTGGATTCTTCAAGGCAAAGTTTTTCCCAATCTCCCACAATGACCTAATTATGGAATGGATTAGTAGAGAGAACTTGTACGGTGTGCCACATGTCACAGTTTCCTCCTTCGGCTCTAGAATTGATATACAAAAATCTACAACCTATGTGATTTTGGCCACTTTTTACAGAATTCAATTCTAATGCTCAAAGAGAGAGTTATCACGATTTTCCCAAGGTCACCCCTTTCATATGAAATTTGGGAGCCTGCAAAAACCCTAACTTACACAAATCATATCTCCAAACATGTTGCGAACCAAGATATGAAATATTTACTTGGCGTTCCTCAGTATTTTTTTGCAAATGGGGTTTTTTTTATCATATTAACCTTCATAGAAACAAATTTGTAGCGTAAATTCTAAGATGACCTATTTGAAGAAGCAAAACCCCAGAATCCAAAGTTATGATACCAAATGTTATGAAACCAACTCCCAAAATAGAAGAAAATAGATATCAAAGCCTTAGAAATTTGCCACTTCGAGGGGTAAACCTCATTTACATTACATAAATGAACTATTCTTAGATGACACAAATAACAAAACCGCCTTTCTATATATAGGAGTCCATGGGGTCATAATATATTCCTAGATGACCTAACAACAATAATGTAAGGGCACAATAATAACAAAATGGGGGCTATAGGGGTACAACAATAACAATAATAGAGCTAAACTAACACAATAAGGGACTACGTTAGTAATATAGGGACCTAACATATGTATATGTTTTTTTTTTAGAATGGTGAAACTATGCATTTAGTTGTTTATAGACCGATTCTACAACTAAGATCCATGAACTCTATGATTATAAATTTAGTTTCTTATAGATTTATTCTAGAACCAAGATGCATGAACTCTGGGATTATAAATTTAGTTTCTTATAGACCGATTCTAAAATTGGGTGTAATGTACATTGTGATTATAAATTTATTTTTCTTGAAAAGTTATTCTATTGTTAATATGCACATACTTTCTCATTATAACTTAGTTTGCGTGAAATTTGATTGTATTACTAAGATGTATACAAGATATGATTAGAAATTTTATTGAGTGTTAAGAGAGAGTGTCGATTTTACAATTAGTTGACTTCGGATGATAAGCCAAAATATCGAGGGGGAGTCAAAGTATAAATATTTATGTTAATATTGTAAATGGGCGTGTTAAGGGTAGAATCCAACACCTATAGGCGTCAAATTTATCATAGTAGATAATCTTAAATATGAAAAGGGTCACAAAAATATGCATACAAGATATTTATAGGTATAATAGATAACCATTAGAGGAGATTAAAGAAAGGAAGATATGGTTGGAAACACTTACTAAATATACGAAGTACAACTATGAATTAACTACCAGAACCGAGATATAAAATTCATAGAATAACTCTTTTAAAATACAGGTAATTTTTTTTTTTAATCACCGTGCAATATAATTACCAAGATTTAAGGTTAGTGGTAATGTATGGAATCAAAAGGATACATTACGAAATCGGTCAAACATGTACTAGTTGTCTATTCACTTAACAAGTTATATTACTAGCTGAGGTATTTAAAGCTATACCCAATTGGTATTACTCAGTTGAAATAAGTTAACGAATGCAATTTTATTAAAGTAGACTAGTAAATAGCTAGTATACAAGAGTGTGAATAGGAAATGATTATTTCTTCTATCTCTACACAAAAAACCATTGACTAGGAGAAGAGTATGGAGAAGTACTATCAAAAATAAAAAATGGAAGGATATATTATGGCATTGATAGTGAAATAATACATACACTAATATGACATCTAAAAATAAATGGGATAAAAATTTATATAAATATAGGTACTTCCCTCTTTCATAGATCTAATTATAGTTTAAAATGTAGGAAACCCAAATCGCGTGGAACAGGCTGAAGTAACAACTCATGAAGGAGAAAATTTTCACTTAGTAGCACTTATGGAACAAATAATTCGATTACCATAATACGTAGAATTCCTTTCATCATACCAGGACCTATGCCTCATACCTCAGTAACCAGGTGTCTGTGACCTTAGTTATTAAGGTATACAGACTTAATAGTTTAGAAACATAGTAAAAAAAACAATTGCACGAGGAATGGTAAGTACAAACTAAAAGAGGGAAATCCAAAGACAAAATTCCCTCGAACTCAAGGAATTTTAACACCTAGAATGGCCATAAATCATGCGCTACGGGAAATTTAGTGACTGCCAATAAATCATAACATAACCTTCTAGGAAGGTAAAATTAACTAACTTGAAAAACCACAGAGGTGGAATATCAGGGATGACTACGTGGTCTTGCGGCCCACAAGAGTTGTTATGAAACCAACTCCAAAAATAGAAGAAAAGAGAGATAAATGCCTTAGAAATCAGCCACTTCGAGGGGGAAACCTCCAATATATTACATAAATGAAAAATTCTTGGATGATACAAATGAAAAAACCTCCTTCTATATATAGGGATCCATGGGGTCACAATATAATCTTAGCAAACCTGACAATCATAATGTAAGGGAACAATAATAACAATATGGGGGTTACAGGGGTACAACAATAACAATAAGGGGGCTACACTAATAACAATAAGGGACTACACTAATAATATGGGGACCTAGCATGCCCCTCTCCTTCAAAAACGTGTTGTCCTCAACGCTTGAGTAGCTCTGGATTCTTCTGTATAAAACTCTCATCCTCCCATGTAGAATCTTCAGTGGGTAAGTTATTCCCCTTGATGAGATACTATGAAATTGATCAATTTCGTAGCTGTTGAGTTCTTGTTTCCGTGACTATTTCAGGTTCTAATATGATTTTTACTTCCTCATCAATTGATGGCAATATTGTTTGAACTAGAAGTTTGTCACCTATAACCTTCTTTAAGCATGAAACATGGAAAACTAGATGCACTCGCGAAGAAGCAGGAAGCTCCAATTTGTATGCCATAGTACCAATATCTTGCAACACTTTGTAAGGACCATAGTATTTTGGCGATAATTTATCATCCTTCTTAGCTTGCTTGAGGGACATTTTTTTGTATGGCTTTAGCTATAAAAATTCCCAATCTCCTACATCAAAACTTCTCTCGCTACAATGTTGATTTGCCTGTTGTTTCATTCAATTTTGTCCCAAATTGAGGTTATCCTTTAAGAGTTGGAGAACTTGTTGTTGATGCTCGATGTGATATTGCACTACTTTCACCTTATAATTTTCTCTTAAAGATGATGTGATGGACGGTGGATGATATCCTTAAAGTGCCATAAATGGGGTCACTTTCACTACAGTATGGAAGGAAGTGTTATACCACCATTCAGCAAGAGGTAACCACTTGCCCCATTGTGTTTGTTTACCAGATACAAAACAATGAAGATATCCTTCCAAACACTTGTACATTATCTTGATCTGAACATCAGTAAAAATGGGATCTCTCTCGCTTACCATAATCTTTGGGTTTCCGTGTAGCTTTTTAATTGTTTCCATAAATGAAATAGCAATTGTACTTTCTTTAAATGGATGAGATAATGCACAAAAGTGAACATACTTGGTAAGTTTATCAACTACCACCATGATGACACTTTGTCCCTCGGACTTAGGTAAACCTGTGATAAAATCCATTGAAATCTCCTCCCAACGTTGACTTGAAATGGATAGAGGTTGTAGAAGACTTGGGTTATTAATTGTCACAACTTTATTTTGCTGGAAAACGAGACATTCTACCAAAAAATTTTGAATATCATATTTAAGGCCATCCAAAAAAAATTCTTTCTTCACCTTGTGGTAAGTTTTTAAAAATCCTAAGTGTCCTCTTGAAGGAGAAGTGTGCAATTCCAAAAGAGTATTTTGTTTTAGTTGGGAATTCTTACAAAGATATAAGCGATCTTTGTACCATAAGAAATATTTTTTGCTACTAATTGTATCAAATGTATTAGGATATTTCTTCAAATTTTGAATGAGTGTCCACACTTCTTCATCCTTCCTCCATTCATCCCTTGCTTCAGTTATCCAATCTAGTTGGATAATAAAAATTTCACAAAGCAATTCTTCCACCTCTTCATCCTTTCCTAAGAGTGCATTCGCAACAACATTTAGCTTCCCTTTTTTGTAGATGATTTCAAAGTCACAACCCAACATCTTTGTGACCCATTTTTGCTACTCTTCTGAAGATAGGCTTTGTTCCAAAAAGTGTTTAAGACTATCATGATCAATTTTTACCTTGAAGTGCCTTCCCATTAGGTAAGGTCGCAATTTCTTTAGTGCATGTAGTATTGCCAACATTTCCTTCTCATAAATAGCTTTTTGTAAATACTTTCCTTTGATTGGATGACTTTCAAAAGCAATGGGTCTTCCTTCTTGCATTAAAAAAACACCAATTCCATTTCTTGAGGCATCACATTCCACAATAAAGGTTTTTGTGATGTCTGGAATAGCTAAGACTGGTGCTAGGCACATTGCCTCTTTAAGATGTTCAAAGGCCTTAGTTGATTCAGGAGTCCATGAAAATGCATCTTTCTTCAATAATGTTGTTAATGGTGCAGCTATTCTTCCATAATTCTTAAAAAACTTGCGATAATACCCTGTTAACCCAAGAAATCCTCACAACTGCTTTATGGTTGTTGGGAATTTCCATTCCTTAATGGCTTTAATTTTGTTAGGGTCTACCTTAACACCCTCGTGAGATACAATATGACCCAGATATTCCACCTCTTGTACTCCAAAGAAACATTTGGATGTTTTTGCATATAATTGTTTTTCCTGCAATAGTTTGAGCACCCTATCAACATGTTCAACATGATCCTTCCAAGACCTATTGTAGATTAGTATATCATCAAAAAATACTAGCACTAATTTTCTAAGGAAGGGTTTGAAAATGGAATTCATCAACCCTTGAAATGTAGAAGGTGCATTGGTAAGGCCAAAAGGCATGACCAAAAATTCATAATGACCCTCATGAGTTCGAAATGCTGTTTTTGGAATATCTTCAGTCTTCATTCTAATTTGAAGATATCCTGAATGAAGATCCAACTTGGTAAAATAAATTGCTCCATGTAATTCATCCAATAATTCATCAATCACAGGAATGGGAAATTTATCTTTAATGGTGAGCTTATTGAGCTCCCTATAATCCGGACACATTCTCCATGATCCATCCTTCCTGTGAACCAATACTACAGGAGCAGAGAAAGAACTTTGACTAGGTTGAATTATACCCGCCTCTAACATTTCTGCAATCATACGTTCAATTTCGCTCTTTTGGAAGTAAGGATATCTATAAGGCCTAATTTTTGGAGGAACACTTCCTGGAATCAAATGAATAGCATGATCATGATCACGAATAGGTGGGAGTCCTTTGGGAGTTTCAAACACCTTGGAATGATTGTCCAAGACTTGTTGGAGATCTGCAGAAATAGATGATTTTGATGTCGGAACTTCTAGTGAGCATAATTGTGCAATTACGCCTCGTTGTTCTTTCTTTAGAATATTTGTCATGAAATTAGAGCTTATTATCCTTCCCGGCTTCCCTTCAATACCCCGTAATTCGACTTCCTTTCCTTCTGAAAAAAATTTCAAGAAAAGTTCTTGAAAATTAAAAGCTACCGTCCCAAAAGATTGTAACCATTGTACTCCTAGTACAACATCAACACCTCCCATAGGAATGGAAAGCATTGGACTTGTCAACACATATTCCCCCATGGTTAGCTTGATATTATGGCATTTTCCAGAGCAATTTATGGTTCCTCCATTTGCAACCATCACTTGACATTCTGGTGCTGGGTATAGGAAACAATTTAATTCCTTGGCTACCTTACAATGAATAAAATTATGGGTGCTACCTGAATCAATCAACACTATTACCATTTTCTTCTTGATATGTCCTTCTATCTTGAGAGTTTGAGGAGTGGTAATTCCTGCCAATGCATTACACGATATGGTCGGACTCATTTCTTCCTCTTCTAGGGTTGGTTCTTGGTGTATATCCTCTTCTTTTGAATATTCTTGTTCATTTTCTTCTTCCTCTTCACAATCTATGTAAAATAATTTCTTCTCAGCACACTTATGACCTTTAGTGTATTTGCTATCACAACTGTAGCAAAGCCCTTTTTCTCTTTTTTCTTACAATTGTTGTGGTGTCAACCTTGTAGGTTGTGGAAATCTAGGCGTAGCAACACTTCCTTCTTTATAGAATTGAGTGGTAGGCTTCCTTGTCGCCATAATTTTACATTCAACTTTTCTTGCCAACCTGAATGCCTTCTCCAATGAATCAGGTTCCAAAACGCGAACTTCATGTTGGGTGTTATCCTTTAAAGTGCCTATGAAGAGATCAATCCTGTGTTCCTCTGGAATATCAGTTACCCTTATATTCAATTTTTGGAAGTCCTCAATGTGTTGCCCCACTAAACCCTTTTGTTTGAGATTTATCAATTGGCTAAAGAAGGTGTTGCTCTATGTATCCTCATAATGTGCTATCATTTCCTCCGTAAAAATTGACCAAGTGACAATTTTTTTATGGGAGCAAAGCCATCGATACCATACAAATGTATTTTATTCTAAATGTAAAGTTGCAATGCGTACCTTTTGTGTGTTTTGCACGTTATGGAGATCAAAATATTGCTCCATCTGTAGTATCCATGTTACAGGATCCTTTCCATCAAACTTCCTCATATCCATTTTTGGAATGTGGTGGTTCTTCCTGCCAACATAAGAGTTTATGAAATCACGATTAACATTTATTTTGTTCTCATCATGAGCTTCTTCTACTATCTTTTCACCATTAGGAAACATTTCTTGTATCAACTTTGTCAAACCTTCCATGTTTTCTTTTAGATCATTCTTCATGTTTTCCATGTTGTCTTTCATGTCATCCATCTTAGCTTCCATGCCAGCTTCCATGCCATCCATCTTAGCTTCCACGCCATCCATCTTAGCTTCCATGCATTTCTTCAAACCGTCCATCTTCACTTCCATGCCTTTCTTCAAAACTTCCATTTCATTTTTTGTTGCTCTTTGTGAGAGAGAAATTTGGTGCACTTGCTCTTGTAATTTTGATATATCATGTTGCAATTTGTCGTCTTCATGAGTCGTAGTAGAGCCTTCTAAAGGCTTAATGGGTATTGAATTCTTTTTAGGGGGAATTTTATAAACGAATACTGATATCTATTCTACAATATGCCCTTGGAATCAATTCAAAATTATTTTTCACACAAGACTTATGCAATTCGAAAAAATATACACACCTTTTTATTGATTTTGAGGAGCTCAATATTGAAACTGAATTATCTCTATGATTTTGGATCTTCAATATCTGAAATTAGGCTCTATAGTAGCCCTCTGAAGCTTCTTTCAAATTCCACAGGTATGACCTGATTTGGATTCTTCAAGGCAAATTTATGCCCAATCTCCCACGTTGACCTAATTATGGTCTGGTTCAATAGAGAGAAATTTTGCAAAATGTCGCATGTCACAATTTCCTCCTTCGGCTCTAAAATTGATGCACACAAAACTACAGTCTGTGTACTTGCAACAGATTTTTACATAATTCCAATCTGATGCTTAGAGAGAGAGTTATGATGATTTTCCCACGGTCACTTCTTTGAGATGAAATTCGGGAGCCTGAAACAACCCTAACTTCCACAGCTCATACTTCACAAATATTGTGAATCAAGATCAGAAATTTTTCCACGACGTTCCGTAGGATTCTGGCTCCACTCTGTAAAAATTTCAGCTTCTGAACCCTCGTAAAACAAAATTTATAGCGAAAATTCCAAGATGACCTGTTTAGGTTAAATTCAGGAGCCTGCAAAATCCACAACTTCCACAGATCATATCTCTGAAAAATATTGTGAACCAAGATCTGAAATGTTTACACGAGGTTCCTTAGGATTTCAGCTTCGCGTTGTAAAAATTTCAGCTTCTCAACCTTTGTAAAAAACATTATAGTGCAAATTCCACGATGGCCTGTTTGGAGCAACAAAATGCTAGAATCCAAAGCTCTAATACCAAATGTTATGAAACCAACTCCAAAAATAGAAGAAAAGAGAGATCAATGCCTTATAAATCAACCACTTTAAGGGGGAAACCTCCAATACATTACATAAATGAACAATTATTGGATGATACAAATGACAAAACCTTCTTCTATATATAGGGGTCCATGGGGTTAAAATATAATCCTAGCCGACCTAACAATAATAATGTAAGGGAACAATAATAACAATATGGGGGTTACAGGGTTACAACAATAAAAATAACAGGGATACACTAATAACAATAAGGGACTACACTATTAATATGGGGACCTAACAGGAGCATGATCGTAAATGGTGGTTATTACCTACAAGATGGAGGAGACATGGTATTAGTATATTATAGTTCAAAGTATTCCTTAAAAAAATAAAATTAATTCAAGAAAAAACAAACGCTTAGCTACTCAGGCCTAAAGAAAAAATAAGGTGTCAGAACCCATATGAATATAAAACTGAGAAATTTTTTTGTAAGCATTGATGATGGGGGGGAATCATTCAAAAAAAATAAAAAACTAAAGAATATAATAATAAGAAAAAAACAATTGGGACAAAGAGACAAACTATTAAAGGTATCATCATAGGACCATAACCTAAGAAATCCAATGAGATATTGTGTCATAAGCTAAAACCTAATATACTATGAAGTGGTTACCTTTCCTCTTACTCCAAAATCCCTACACGAGAAAGGAAAAAATCATCTTATCAGGAGAACCTCCCTCTTACCATAATAGGAATAAGCACTGAGAGCGAAACTATCAAGGTAAAAGTGCAACTACATACGTGGAGACAAAAGAGAACTGAATTGAAGTAAAAGACTTCATTATGAATGATATACCTGGAACCAATGGAAATAAACACAAAGTGTTATGGGCTCGAGAAGGAAAGTTGTTAAAATGAAAAAAAGTGTTATGAAAATCCTCCATAGGAACGACATAAAAAAGGAAGTGCAATAACAAAGAAAACAAAAAATAAATTACAGATAGAATGTGGGGAAATGACGAGTGTGAGGGGATAAAACTCCACCTTACCTCTATGATCTCGGTATGTCACTTGGAAGCCATACATCAAAGAATGAATATATAATAACGTTGGAAAGAAATGAGGCATAGGAGGTGGTAGAGGAAGCAGAATAATGACAAAATTTCTACAAAATAAAAGGATTAGGGCTATGCAGTTAGATATCAACCCTATATTGATATTCTTTCATCTCAATCATTGAAAATTTTCCCATGTGGTCACATGTGCTCCATGTGAAGGAGGTAAATGTGGCATAAGTGGATGAAACCTTTAAATTCCAAACATGGAGTGGAATAGGTAACATTGAAAACAATTGGAACTCATATAATTACATATCCAGAATGGTTAAATATGCACATGTGTGGAAATTTAATATAGGCTATGTGTTAAGTTGGTAGTAGCATCACAAAATCTATGGGTATTACCAAATCATGGAGAGGTACAGCCTCATATAACCTCATAGATAGACATCATATCCATACTATCATTTCTTTAATGAATCCAGGTTAAATATAATATTAATGGGTACACTAGCATTGATATTACACATTTCGATGTGTCGACTTAAACATAATCTTAGGTATTGAAAATTAATTTAAAAACAGGGATAGCCTTATGGTTGATAAACCTACTAATATATATGTTATAATAAACTCATGGAATAAGTTTACAAAGGTAGACATATCCTTTAACTCATATCTAAGGAATTTTTCTGAGAGTTCATGACTAATACCCTATCCACGATATATTCATAGAAAACAAATAATATTTAGGATGAAAAGAGTGTTATTGTTACACATACTTCGATAGGAAAAACAAAAAACAAAATTTTTGTTTTATTGTAATTAAATGGTAGAGTTGTGACAACATCAATGGCCTTCGACGTAGATTTTGCGTGGTGTTTGACTTCAACTGATTCATTCATGCCATACATATTCTATCGTATTACCTTCAGATAAATTAACATCATCAGTGGTTTTTCTCATGTCTATTAATGAGTTACATCATTGACCAGTAATCATATGGTATCTACCATGTTATACCTCAACTCATTGATTCACATGGTTAGACTCGTACATTAGATGATCACGTAAGCGAGATAAGAAGACCCCTTATCTAGTTTCATCCATCCATACTTAAATTTTAGGATTAATAAGATTAGAATGTATGATGGCCATGATTAGACATCCATCGAGTCACGGTTCCACTTTTTATCATCAGTGGATGTGTCTTTTTTATCATTGTACATGTAATGTTAGCTTATGTGTTGAGCATGGGTGTGCCAACCTCAACAGAGATATAAAGATGTAAATGTATTGTAATAGATGTTGATCTCAATCATTCGTTCTTGATTCAGACTTGTCAAAAAGTAAAGCACTTTTGTCATCAGCCGCTACCTATGACTTTTCACTTTAGGGGGAAATCTCTTATAGCCTATTTTGTCATATATGGTCAATAAACATGTTAATTGGATCAATTCACATCCATTGACCCTGTGTTATCATCCTTGAACAAATACTTAGGCATGCCTCTCCTTAATACCTGCATTTATAGGCTTAACTTCTTCATTTACATGCTTTTAAGGCCCAACACACCCTGATTCCTTAGGAGAATACGTTCAAAGCAAGTTTCTCCACTCTACACCTACACTAATCATCTACTGGTTATCCTTCCTTTGGGTGCAATGATTCTAGAAATTTTGGAAAAATAAAAAGAATACTGAAGGTTCCTCTTATAAGAGATTCCATGAGTTTTCTCAACCATTTAACTTGGATAAGACCTTTGAATCCCATCTCATCCTAATTTGTATATTTTACCCCATATCCCTTGAACTCATCCTCCCATGAAGATTGGATCTCAATCCTAGATTGGTAAATGGATAATAATTCCTAACCTACCATCCTTACCTATACATTTATTATCATCCACAAGCTAGATGTTAGGTTTTGGATATTGATTACCCTCATGCTGCTTCTTTGAATCAAAGGAGAGTCATCGTTCCATAAATGAGGTGACATAGAGGTATACTTTTTGGAAAGGAAGGGCAAGTCAACTTGGGGAATTTATCTACATTATGAACTCCTATATTTGGTTGTAACTCTCTCCATTTCTATTAATACAATCAATAAAAAAATTTCATATATATGATGTTGAAATTACTATGTCTCAATTCTATGTTGATCTATTGAATGAAGTGATTGGATAACACTACATAGATATCGTAGATATTTGGTGTATTGTTTTTTTATCTGTAGGTTCTAATTATAGAGACCAGAGTTAGGATTGGAGCATACAAGACAAGAATACACTGAATCTTGCAATGGATTCCAGATAGGGCTAATCTAATTTCTTAATTATTTAATGGAAAACATTATATTCTTTCTCATGCTACTGTTCTAGACTAGGCCACTAGGTCTAGGGAATATACTTTTGTCTGCAGTCGTAGATTCCACATAACATAGAATATTAGGCAGATCCATATATAGGTATAAGACACACTGCAAAATTCACAAGATAAGTATAAGGTCGGCAAACATCAACATAGAAAAAATAAATCATTCAAGGTGGGAGACAGAGTATCACTACATTTAAATAAGGAGAGGTTGTAGAGGCCTGGTAAGAAAATCAAGGCTCTAAGGCATGGCCCCTTCGAGGTACTCGAAAATATGGGCGATAATTCCTATTCACTCAATTTACCACCATATATGTGCATTTACTCAATTGTGAATGTAGATAATTTAAACTCGATGAGCCTTCCATGCTAGACCAGGAAGAGGAAAAGGTCATACTTCTATGGAGGATTTAGCACTAGTTGCTTAGGAAAGTTGACATAAAATACAATTTTGTAGAAGAGTTCCAAAAATAGAAGATAGGGACATCATAAATTTGATAGATTCGATTGAAGGGATAACTTCTAGGAACAACTAAATGGTACACTAGAGATAAGGTGGAGGAAAGATTTCCTCACCCCATTCAGTAAAATATTTTGGGGATAAAAATCCTGCCAAAATTGGGAGGTGTGATATCGATTGGATCGTTATATTTTTTTCATCCATACTGATGCATTAAGAGTGGAAAAAATGGAGGAATAAACTCACATGATTATTTTTCCCAGTGGGACCCAGTTTGGCCAAACGAGGTCTAAAACCTTCCGGGAGCATTCTGAGTCATAAAATGATGTTTTTTTAGGGTAAAAAATTTCCGCTTTATTTTCGCACCATTTCATGTTGTTTTACACATAGAGATATTTCCAAAGGCACAAAAAGTGTGTCAATTGGAATTTGTATGCAAATGTTATGCTACTCAAAGTTGACCTTATTGCTTTCACACCTATAATTTGGGAGGATTCCGCATGAACCCCCATTATTCATGGAAAATGAGCTAGCCATGTGCTCATGCAATAATCGATAAGAGTCTATATTGTAACTCTATTAAAGATTGTATGTAGTCAAATTAATCACTAGTAGGATATCAGATTGTGTTATAACCAGGACACTAGGAGGAAGAGGAATTCCATTATTTCGAGAGAATTTTGCTCAATTGTTGAGAAAATATAGAGAAGGGGTATAGGGGGTAGAGAACATAGAGAGTATTTGTGAACTTTACCAGCCCACAGGCCACAAGACTTGCTTCTTTGTACCTTCTGCCATATTCAAAATAGAGAAAGAGAGTGAAGTGATGTCACCTTGTAGCTCAGTTTTCTCCCTAAAAGGTTTCCCGGAGGATATATTGTGTCTTATGTTTGTGTGTGATCTTATTTTTTCATTATCTATTTTTCTTCATAATTTTCATTCACATTCATGCACTAATTACAGTTAGATCTCCAAATATATAATTTTGATAAAACTATAATAGTGTAAAATTTCACTATTTAATATATTATTATCAGATACGTTGTGACAAACTATCCAATGGAATATCCACGATAGTTTACCGATCATAATTCCATCCCCGCTTGATCTTATAGTGGTTATATCTAGACTTGTAAGCAATTTTGGGAAACTTCTTGTTTATCTTGTACGTATAATCTAAATAGTTAACAATGGTTGTGCACTTAATGGGGTAGAGTTGCACTTCTATAAGGAGGATGAGATAGGGTATTTTTATTTTAATATTAATATTATGATCTATAAATTTATTTTTTATTTTATTTAGCATTCTCCAAGAGTCTCTAGAGATATTTCATCCCCAACTTCACATTTTTATATGATAACAAGAATGATGAGAACATTATAAAGGAGTTTTATCCTATACCACAACCAAAGGTATACTAATTTACATGTGTTTTCAACCACATAGTAGTCATTTCACCCTCCATTTATCCCTTTTACAACACTATAGTTCCAATTGAGATTCTGGTGGATATTGATTCTAAGATATTTACTTGAAGGAACCTCTTCAAAACTATGGTTTTCATATAAAAAATTGTTATAAGGTATATTATGGGATTTGATGATCTGGTGCTCAGTGATAAGCTAAAAAATGGAAGTGATCATAATTGATTTGAACTTGAAGGATAGCAAAGATCTTATCGCTAAGAATTTGGTGCAAATCATTTCATCGGAAACTGACTTCGTATGAGGAAGAGAGAGCTTGTTGTTCATTTTCCTAAAAAAATTAAATTTTGTAGAAAAAAAGAATATTCTAGGGTATTCCTTCATTACACCCAACAACAATATTCCAAGTTTCAATTCGTGGATGATTGTTGAATTGGGTGATTTGTCACATTTTTACTGGTTGTGGGAGGATACAATGGGAAGAGGATGCCCAGAGGCCGCCATGTTCCCCCCTTCCCCCCCTCCAAGGAAAAAATTATGGTTAAGTGCTAAGGACAAATTTTATTATGTGGTATGGAAAAATTTATTGATAGATAGGCAGAGGCTGGGGTTGACCCCACGACCTCCCCCACACAAACCACAATTCTTACCACCATATATGTGCATCATATGTTAACATACTATGGCCATTGAATATATTTGAATTAACAATGTTTGAACCATAGGGCTCATGAGGTTTTATTAACCCTTAACATTATTTTATAAGCTAATTAAATCATTAATATGTATTTATTTTAAACACGTTTAATGCGCATAAACCACCAGTTAACCACACTTAACTTTAATTAATTCACTCTTAATTTGGTGGCCAGTTTGGCAGAGTCCACCAATTTTGGCAGATGTCCAAAATTGTCAGCACTAACTGGTGTTGTCTCCAGATTTGGAGGATATTTCCAAGGAAAAATTATTTGTTCCATAAATTTTACAAAATTCGATCAAATCGGGCTCAAGAAGAGTCTATCCTGGATTATTTGGACATTCTAAGCATGTTAGAGCAGGTTTTAGGAGTAGTAGTAGACTGTAAATAACACTTTTTTTCCATTTTGAGCTAATACATAGGCCCAAGCCATGGAAGATGATCCAAGGAGATGTAGCACAAGAGGGGTGAAATCCTTCATCAAAAAACTACATGCTAATGAATCATTTGATGGTTTTCTGTACATTTTATTGATGTTGTTTAGCATTATGTTTTAATGTGATTATGCTCGTGAATTTAACATAAAACTAAATACATTTACTTTTTTTACCCTCACAAACACCTCAAGAAACCTATGCACATGAAGCCAATGATCAACAATTGGTTTATAATTCTGAATATGAAATTAGCAAACAAAAAACTAACATTCAGATTTAGATCATTTGATCATGATAACATTTTATTTTTCATGTTAAAAATTATTCCCATACTAGAGTATAAGTCCTTAATGGTTCTGAGATGATTATTGAGGTGATATAGATTATGTTCCAAACTATGGTTTTCATATACAAAATTGTTATAAGGTATCTTATGGGATTTGATCATGATAACATTTTATTTTTCATGTTAAAAATTATTCCGATACTAGAGTATAAGTCCTTAATGGTTCTGAAATGATTATTGAGGTGATATAAGAAAAATGTCATCATCATAAGGAATAAGGATTATGACTATACCATGTTGGGTGCAGAGCCTGATTATCTTGTTTATTTTGTATCACAGTGTTGGACCCATGTACCTTAATGGGGCGGAAACGCCACTCAAAATTAAATTCTTCCTAGGGGGTCTAGGGGGGGGTGCCCCCGAAGCTAAAAAACAGATGTAAACTTTCCTTGTAAAAGTATAGTAATTTCTAGTCAATCTGGTCCATTCATTAGGTGGATAATCTGACGGTAGAAGTTATGTTTAGTTTAGGGATTTTTTCCCTAGAAGGCAACCCCTCACTTGTATGAGGGTATTGTATTGCAGCTGTGTATTTTAGGTGTATTCTCGGAGCGAGAAATAGATAGGGAGACTGTGAGAGAGAAAAAATTACATTACATCAAATATGTTGTAGGTTGTGTCTCTTCATTTTGCTGGATAATAGAAAGGAAGGACTGGCTGTTCGGGGTGGACGTAGCCCAAACTGGGTGAACCACGTATATCTGTGTCTCTCTGTTTTTATGTGTTTTGTGTGCTTGTGTTTTCCGCATATTTTATGTGTTTCATTACTCTGTTATATATAATTTTCTAACAACTGGTATCATAGCCGAAGGTCTATTTGACAGATAAAATCGCTGGAAAGAAGGGTTCCTAGTTCGAGTGGGAGAATTGGCGGAAGATGGTAAGTTTAGGGTCGAGAAATTTAATGGCCAAAACTTCTTGTTGTGGAAGATGTAGATGGAAGATTTTCTGTATCAGAAAGATCTGTACCTACCATTGAGCGGAAAAACAAAAAAGCTGATGACTATGGTAGACTTAGAATGGGATATTATTGATAGAAAGGCACTCGGAATAGTATGGTTGTGCCTCGCAGCATCGGTAGCCTTCAATATTTCAAAGGAAACAACAACAGAGGGTTTGATTAAGGCGTTGGTGAAATTATATGAAAAACCCTCGGCCTCAAACAAGGTATTTCTCATGAAATGTTTATTTAATATGAAGATGTCGGAAGGTGGATCTGTTGTAGACCATTTAAATGATTTTGATACAGTTACCAGTCAGTTAAGTTTTGTAGGGGTAAAATTTGATGATTAAGTTAGGGCTATTTTATTTTTGTGCTCATTGCCAGAAAGTTGGAATGGTTTAGTTATGGCCATTAGTAACTCTATCTTTGGATCTAGTACTTTAAACTTTGATGATGTTTTCGGTGCTCTCCTTAGCGAGGAAATGCGACGGAAAAGCTTCGGTGAGATATCGGGTAATTATTTAAGTGTAGAGTCTAGGGGAAGAAGAATGGAAAGAGGAAAGATCTCGGGATATCGCAGTAAATCAAGGAAAGGAAAATCCAAGTCCAGATCGGGGAGAGTGTGCTAGAAATGTGAAAATAAAGGACACCTAAAGAAAGATTGTAGATCTTAGAAGGGAAAAGAAGGAGGTGCGCAACAACAAAACAATCATGAAGAAAATGTGATAGGTGATGTGTTACAAGATGCTTTGATTCTTTCTTTCAAAAATGTTACTTATTCTTGGGTTGTAGATTCAGGGGCCTCATTCCATGCCACACCTGATAAGAAATATTTTCATGACTATGTTCAAGGAGATTTTGGACAAGTCCGTTTGGGTGATGATAAACCCTGTAAAATTGTTGAAATGGGTAAGGTTCTTGTAAAACAATAGAATGGAAACCAATGGCTATTAAAGGAGGTAAGGCATGTTCCATATCTGAAGAAAAATATGATTTCAACAGGGCAGTTAGGCAGTGAAGGTTGTGTGACAACTTTCACAGATAAAACTTGGAAGGTCACCAAAGGAGCATTGGTAATAGCAAAATGAAAAAAGGTTGGTACATTGTATTTATGCAATGTTATTTCTAAATTTGTTAATGCTTTAACTTCCAAAGGAGAAGATGCAACATTATGGCATCATAGGCTTGGACACATGAGGGAGAAGGGGATGAAGATTATTCACTCAAGAAATTTGTTGCCGGGTTTGAAGAATGTTGATTTGGATTTTTGTGAGAATTTCATTTATGGAGAACAGAAGAAAGTCAGATTTCTCAGATTTGGGAAAGAAAAGAAGAGCGAAAAATTAGAGCTTGTGCATACAGATGTATGGGGACTTGCTCAGGTATAATCTCTTGGTGGCTCTCATTATTATGTTACTTTTATTGATGATGCAACTATAAAAACTTGGATTTATTGTATTCAGAATAAATCTAATGTATTTGATACTTTCAAGAAATGGAAATATTTGGTTGATATTGAGACAGGAAAAAAGTTTAAGTGTCTCAGATCAGAAAATGGAGGTGAATATCGCAACAAAGAGTTTGATAGGTACTGTTCAGAGCACATAATTCATAGAGAGAAGACAATTCCAATAACACCACAAGAAAATGGTGTGTTAGAAAGGATGAACATAACAATCATGGAGCATGCAAGGTGCATGAGATTGCATGCAGGATTGCCTTTACAATTTTGGGTAGATGCTGTAGATACTGTTGTTTATCTAATAAACAGAGGGCCTTCAAGTTCCTTGGATGGTGGTATTCCAGAGGAAGCATGGATAGGTAAAAAGGTAAACTACTCTTTTTTAAAGCCTTTTGGTTGTGAGGCCTTTGCCCATATTAATAAAGAAAATAGAACAAAGCTTGAGGAAAAATCAAAGAAATGTACCTTTATTGGATATGGTGTTAATGATTTTGGTTATCGCTTATATGATTATGAAAATCACAAAATCATTAGGAGCAGAGATGTAATATTCAATGAAAATGTATTGTATAAGAATCAGTTGTAGGAAAAGAAATAGGAAAAATAAATAAATTAATACACAGTTCTTGATGAGATCACAGAAAAAGTAAAGGTGTCTGAAAATAATAATAATCAACAGGCACAAAAACAACAACCACCACAACAGCAACATGCACCTCAAACACCTAAAAGTGGTGTTAGAAGATCTACCAGGATAAGTAGACCCCTTGAACGATACTCTCCTTCATTATATTATTTATTGTTGACTAATTCTGGTGAACCCAAATGTTATGAAGAAGCAATGCAGGTTGAAATCAGGAAGAAGTGGGAGCTAGTCATGGAAGAAGAGCTGGACTCCTTAATGCATAACCAGACTTGGGACTTAGTCAGGTTGCCTGCAGGTAAAACTACATTGCAGAATAAATGAGTTTACAGGCTGAAGGAAGAAGATGGAGGAAAATGGAGGTACAAAGCTAGACTTGTGGTGAAGGGGTTTTCACAAAAGAAAGGTATTGATGTTGATGAAATATTTTCTCTTGTTGTTAAGATGAATTGAATCAAAACTATTTTAAGTCTTGTAGCAATGAAAAATTTACATCTTGAACAGTTAGATGTAAAGACATCATTTCTCCATGGAGATTTGGAGGAAGAGATCTATATGGAGCAACCAGAAGGATATGAGGTCAAAGGGAAGGAAAAAATGGTGTGCAGGTTAAAGAAGAGCTCGTATGGCTTAAAACAGGCTCCAAGGCAGTGGTATCTAAAATTTGACAGGTTTATGTCTGAACAAGGTTATACTAGATGTCAATCTAATCATTGTGTTTATATGAAAAAGAAAAATGATGGCAGCTATATTATATTGTTATTGTATGTAGATTAAATTCTTGTTGTAGGGTCTAACATGTAGGAAATAATTGAGCTCAAAAGAAAATTGGAAAATTAATTTGCAATGAAGGATTTGGGATCTACAAAACAAATCCTTGGTATGAGAATAACTAGAGATAGGAAAAATCACAAATTAACACTATCTCAGAATGAGTACATACAAAAGGTGTTGAAAAGATTTAATATGCAGAATGAAAAATGAGTTAGTACACCTTTTGCTAGCCATTTCAAACTTAGTAAGGAGATGTGCCCCAAGACCCAAGAAGAAATGGACTACATGTCTAAAGTTCCATATGCATTAGCAGTTGGAAGCTTAATGTATGCAATGCTCTACACAAGGCATGATATTGCACATGTAGTGGGAGTTGTAAGCAGGTACATGAAAAATCCAGGAAAAGAACATTGGATGGAAGTGAAATGGATTCTCAGATATTTGAGAGGTACCACAAATCAAGCATTATGCTTTGGTGGTTCAAACATTGATCTACAGGGATATGTTGATGCATATATGGCAGGTGATATAGATAACAAGAGGAGAACTACAGGATATGTATTTACTATAAGTGGAACAACTGTTAGTTTGGTTTCAAAAATCCAAAGTGTTGTTGCACTTTCAACAACAAAAGCAAAATATGTTGCTGCTAGAGAGGCTAGTAAGAAAATGATTTGGTTACAAAGGTTTATGGATGATGTGGGTAAGAAGCATGATATGGACATGTTATACAGTGATAGACAAAGTGCCATTCATCTTGCAAATAACTCATAATTTCATTCCAGTACTAAACACATATAGCTCAAGTACCATTTCATACGGTTAATATTGGAAGATGGACAGTTGAAGCTGGAAAAGATACACAGTAGCCAGAATCTTGTAGATATGCTAACAAAATTTGTAACCAGGGAGAAAATAAGAATGTGCTCAGTTTCAATTGGTCTTCAAGGATGACGATGAAGATGAGAAGTAGCCATGTCCAAAGAGGAGTCATTGTCCAGCAAATGAAGCAGCGGTGGAGTTGCTACAATCAGTCTCCAAGTGGGAGATTGTTGGGTGTGGAGCCTGATTATCTTGTTTATTTTGTATCACAGCATTGGACCCCTGTACCTTAATGGGCAGCAACGCCGCTCAAAATTAAACACTGCCTAGGGGGTCCAGGGTGGGTGGCTGCGACTTTATGGAGCCCCCCTGGTAGGGGGTTTCAGGGGCAGTGCCCCCAAAGCTAAAAATAGATGTAAACTTGCCTTGTAAAAGTATAGTAATTTCTAGTCAATCTAGGCCATTCATTAGGTGGATGATCTGACAGTAGAAGTTATGTTTATTTTAGGGTTTTTTCCCTAAGGAAACCCCTTGCTTGTATGAGGGTATTGTATTGCAGTTGTGTATTGTAGGTGTATTCTCAGAGCGAGAAACAGATAGGGAGACTGTGAGAGAGAACAGAGGATATTATAATGGATCTGTTGTAGGTTGTGCCTCTTCATTTTGCTGGGTAATAGAATGGAAGGACTGGTTGTTCAGGGTGGACGTAGGCCAAACTGGGTGAACCACGTATATCTATGTCTCTCTGGTTTTATGTGTTTTGTGTGCTTCTGTTTTCTGCATAATTTATGGGTTGCATTGCTCTGTTATATATAATTTTCTAACATACCAATGAGAGTTAAGTTAAATAAAATAGCTTCTTATGTCAAACTTTCTAACCTATCAATGTAAATTCCAAAGACTGTAGGGGATAAGAGACAACCTTTCTTGAATCCTATATTATAATTAGTTTCTTTTAACAACTCCTTAGTGTTTCTAATCTTGTAAATGACACTTTCATATATCCTTGAAACAATATCTCTCAGCCGATAAGGGAATTTTAACATTTCTAACCCATTCCAAAGGTTAGTCTGCAGAATAATGTCAAAGGATTTGCTAAAATCAACACAAAAAAATGATATTGTTTCTATTATTATGACAATATTATGCAATGATAGTCAATCTAACATTATGGCTCATGGATGAATCAAAACCCATAAAATATTAATGTTACCATGCATTTATTAAAAGGGTGAAATGTAATAAAATCACCACACAAAAAACAAAGAATTTAAATTTACCTCACAAATTTCATGGAAAATCTCCAACAAACAATATGAGCATTTTTTAACTCACATTCTTATAAAGATATAAATTTCAAGTACCTTAGTTAAATATTTTGTGCATTTTCTAATGATTCAAATTTACATGATTTTCCTTGTTTTAATATGTAATCAATTAGTTAAGCTTCATGCCCTTCCTATAAATAATTAGTTAGGGTCTGGACTATTGTGTTTTTGATGTTCAGGTCATCTCAATAGAATCCAATAAAAATTAGCAATGCCTTTAATTGTTTCTTGTAAGGGAGGATAAAAAAACTAGTCTATATGAGTAACTCTTCATAAAGGGAAAAATATAATGAATAAAATCTTAAATTCATTTGTTTCTCTCAAGAATGAGTTTAAAAACATTATCTTTATATTGGGTCCAACTTGCAAGCTTATCCGCTCCTCCTACTCTAGGAATTTTTTACTTTGACAATTCTCTTCAATCCTGAACAAACTCTTTCTATATGTGTAGAGTAATGGATCTCCTCCTCTGTCACATCAATGCTTATCTTCCATTTTTAATAGTGAGATAGTTTCAATATTTTATTTTTCCTTGAACTCCCAACAAACTAACCAACAATAATCATAAGGTTTCAAACCCTGATCAACTCAACATGACTCTACTAATCCCTTGAGTACATGATCTCTTTATTGATGTATTGGATATTGAATTCCATTCTTACTTCAATGAAATATTTTTTTCTCTCCTTTTACTTCACAACATTCTCCATTTGAATACATCAATGAAGCTAAAAATGTCAATAAAAAATATGTCAAAATTAACCCCTCTTCATTCATGTATAACAATTTTATTTACTCATTTGCGAAGGTAAAAATACCCAAACACAAGTTATGGAGATGATTGCAACTTCGAATACACCGATGGAGGTATTAAATTTCCTTTTAAAGTATAAATTTCACCAAAATATAATATTTAAGACATCATGGAAAATGGAGAAGTTGTTTTTTTTTTTTTTTTTTATCTCGAGTGAGATAGTAGACATAACCTATAACTCTCCATGCAGTTAATTTTATTTGTTTTTCCTAATGAAAAGTAGTTATTATTCAATGATTCTTGGCATTGTCATCATGTGGCTCCCTTTTATTTAGTGTCGAGCATAGAGGGAGAATATATTACACCCATTTTTTCTTTCCCTTTCCTCACCTGCTATTACATCTACATTAAGAATGGGTATAATAATATCCTCTTTTACATAAAGTGGTTTCACTCTTTGGTTGAAAGTGATTTAAAATTTTTTTGGTCAAACAAATTTCCTGTTCCTCTCCCTTAGGAAGTGAGTAACTCAACTTCCATGATCTCCCTATGAAATATAGTGTATCATTAAACTTATGAAATATTAAATAAATAAATAGAATTAGTTTTGTAGTTACAATATTTAACTATTATCTCTATATTAATGATTTAGTGAGGTCTATAATGAGATAATGGCAAGTCTAGGACATTAAATGAACCAATGTTTCAATGGTATATAAAAAATAATTATTTAAAAATGGTAGTATCTTAATATATATTTTCAATAATGACATCTACTAGCTAGATACGGTGATAAGTGAATAAAGAGTAACTCCTAATATATATGAAAAATATGCTTTGTGGTTGAATGAATAAGGGAGGTGTTAATAATTCTCCCTAACTATGGTCCATGTTATACCTTCTATTTCCTCCACCTATTCAACCTACCAATACTATAATTTATAAACGGATTGGTCCTACGAAAAAAATAATTTAAGCCATGTGGAATGTTTGGTTGGGCTCCTTCCACTTCAAGAATTTTTCCCAGATGTATAATGATGTGGAGATTAGAGGTTGAAATATATAAATGTCATGTATTGGGATAATTTATACTATGGAAGGAAGAATATTGGCTCTTTTTTCCTCATATGATCAATTTGGATTATAAAATCATTAGGGAAGCATTAACCATTAAACCTACAACTTTGAGAAAATCAAAGAACACGACCTACAACTTGTTCTTGCTATGAAGATCATAAGATTCCTCTTTGAGGTTGTAAATAAATATTCAACATGGATATAAATTTATTTCTTGATATTGAAGTGGGAAAGATATTTTACAACCATAAAATATCTTCCAAGTGTTGCAACAACTACTAGGTAACCTAGCTTCCAATCTCTTCTTGTTTTGTACACTTCTCCATGTCGACCATTATTTGTTGCGGAGATTATATTTTTTCTCACACACCGATTTTGGTTAAATGAGCTCAAATGGAAGTCGTGGACAATTTTTACAAAAAAATAATGTTCGTCATGAAACATTCGGTTATGTTAATGATAATTTCAAGTAACATCCCCCACCTGCCACCCTCCCATTCCCACAACAAAAATATAGAAATAAATAAATGAAATAAACAACTATATTTTGGAATTACAATATATATTTATAATAAAATAAATAGAAAATGTCCGATTATATATATATATATATATATATATATATATATATATATATATATATAATTTAAATATACAAAATTTATAAATATAGATGTGTTGAATCTTTAATTATTTTGATGAAGTTAGACATTTTGACAAATATTTGGAAGAAAACTACTATGATAAATTTATGCAATTTGGGCCATTAGGGTGATTAAATTGAACCTAGAATCAAACCACCCACATTAAATAACTACATATGTCACATCTTAGTAACCTAATTTTACTATTTAAACATAATACATGCATATTATTTAAATCACATTCCTTATCAAATTAAGAACTCGAATAATGCAAACTATTGATATGTGAGATCTAAAAGTACTTGTAAACTACTTTCTATGTGAGATCTAAAAGTAAAATTGAACCACGTTGTATTGTAAATTCCCATGTCATTTAATGAAAATCATATATTAGCATGTTTACAACGTACACTTAATCATTTATTACCATCATTGTATAAAGGCCACACGTCCATAACTTGGTGAACCAAAGCTCCTCTTCCTCTCCCATAGAGAAACTCAACTTCATTGACATCCCTATAATGAATATAATGTTTAATGAGCTTTACCAAACATTAAATAAATGAATAGAATTACTTTTGGAATTACAATATTTATTTATTACTTTTCTACCATATCTCTATTGACATGTTAATGAGGTATATAATGTGACAGTGACAAGTATAGGACATTAAATGGACCAACATTTCATTGGATTAGAAAAATCAGTAACCAACAATGGTAGGCTCTTAATATATATTTTTAGTAATTAGATATACTAAGTGGGTAGGTAGATGTGTGAATAAAGTAAATCATTTGTAATATTTATGAAGAATATGATTTGACGTAGAATGTAGAAGGGAGAAGGTAACACTTATTCCTTGTCATGCTCCATTATACCTCATGTTGCTTCAAGTTATTTAACTTACTAACTCGAATTTATAAAGGGATTCATCCCACCCAAAAAAAATCAAGCTATATGGAAGGTGATGTAGAGAGTATAGGATGAAATATATAAGTGTTATGTCTGTGCATAATTCATCCCATGGAAGAAAGAGGATTGTCTATTTTTGCTTCATATTATCAAACTATATTATAAAAGGATTAGGGACGCATTGGCCCTTTAAACTACAACTTTTATAAAGTCAAAGGACATGGCATACAACTTGTTTTTTGCTATGAAAATCATAAAATGCCTTTTTGAGGTTTTAATTTTCAAAATGGCTAGGAAAATTTTCCTTGAATTGAAGTTGGAAAGTTGTTTTACAACCAGAAAATCTATTCCAAGTTAGAAAACAGCTACTATGTCACCTAGATTCCAAACCCTTCCTCTTCTATACATTTCTCAAACTTGACCATTATTTTCTATGGAAATTAGGTTTTCCTTTATGGATCCATTTCCATTATATGAGATCAAATGTGCATCATGGATAATTATGCATAATCAATTATATAAGGACAATTTCAAGTATCATCCCCACCCCTCATACACACCTTCCCACAAAAAAATGAAAAAAGAAAAAACAATGTAGGAAGCTAGTTTCTAAAAATACAACGTTTATTCCCAGTAAGTAGAAGCTAAATACATACAAAATAAACATTTTATATATAAAAAATTATAAATTATGAATTTAAAAAACCGATATTATACTTGTCTAGAATTTCATTTGATATGGGCATGTTTTCAATCTTTAATAATTTTGATGAAATGAGAAGTAATAAAAAATATTTGGAATAAAACTAATAGCTTCAATTTATGCAATGTAGGGTGTTATGTTAATTACGTTGCACGTAAAATAAAACTACACAAATTAACTAAGTTGCCGTGTCACATCTTAGCAATGCAATTGCATTCTATAAACATAATTCATGCATGTTAATTAAAACACAATCCTTCTTGAAGTATGAACTCAAATAATACACACCATTTATATGTGAGATATAAAAGTATAAGTAAAATATATTGTAATTTACGTTCCCATATAATTCCATGAGAACCATATATTAAGATGTTTATGACATATGATTAAGAATTTATCTTCTTACCAAAGCTATATAGGGGCAAAATATCTATCTCTTCTTGACCTAATATATGGAAGTTGAATTAGATGCATAACATAGCTCCAATATGGAATTTATTTTTGCTAAATACTCACTTTAGAGGACTTATAACATGGTATGATTCCATATGCATGACCAGGTACCCAATGAATAATGCTTATGACCAAAGCTCCAATATTTTAGATTCAAATCCTATCCACACCCAAGAGGGGCACCCTTGATGCCTCAAAACTCATAACCTAGTTTGTATGTCCCTTGTGGTAAAAATATTCCATTAATAGGACATGTGTCATTATCTATGGCATTTTGAATAGACCACATGGCATAGAATAAACATTTGTGGAATATCCCCCTTGTTATTTTCCTTAAAAGATGTCATGGGATAGGAGAGAAATCATTCATGGGTGAAATGTGAAGTTGGGTTACACGTTTTGCCCTTTTTTGAGAAAAAACTTTCATTTTTTCGGTTCTTCAACTTTCTGCAAGCTAAAACAATTTTTCTGTTTAGAATTTCATTTTGTGATAAAAATAAAAGTTGTCAGAAATTTTGTTAGCTTTCTATTACTTATTTTTTGGAATTTTTTTATACACATTTGATATGTCAACTTAACGTTTCTTTGAGTGTGTGTTTTTTAACAATCAACAGATTCATAAGAAGTCATGCTAATACACAATGTTATATTCTTTGAAAATTTGTGTTTTTGAGAAAAAAATGTGTTACAACAATCTAGACAGAGTCTACTTCGGTTTTTTCATATTTACAAAGCCAATGGATGCATATCATAATTACTAGAATTTTTTGAACTGGTCCAATATGAAAAACTACATATTTTGAATATGTTTTGCGACGTAAGAAATTTCTTAACATATAAGTTATAAAATAAAAATCTAAAAGCTACCCATTAGAGACGACGGACCAATGTAATGTACCATAATTTTTTCATTTTTTTTTATAATATATTTTGGAAGATACAAAATTTTGATTTCACTAAATCACAATGACCTTGAGAAATTGTTTGCATCCATTTTATTACAAAATTAATTAAAATTAGTAAATATTTATGAAATTCCTTGAAAGTTATATTTCTTGAAAGTAGACTCAATTCTAAAAATGCTTGTCTTGATTCCGACAGTTAATTCAGAATGTTTCATGGAGTTTAATCAGTCCAAATTTGCAGAAACGTATTCAAGGCATGGATTTGCATAAACGCGTTAGTTCGGCCGAACTATTTTTTCCGTCGAGGGCACGTTAAATCAAACGACAAAGTAGTTTGACTGAACTATTTATTAGAAGTTTGACCGAACTTTTACTTATCTTTCCATCGGCTAGAAAGTACCACCAAGCCCCTCCAAGAAAACATTTCACGACAATATAAATTGCCGCGAAACCATTCATTATTTTCGCATATTTTCGTACGTTTGGTCTTATTTTACAAAAGTCTTGATCTTATTTTGCAAAGAATTTTTTTGGGTTTAAGGAGTTTTCTTGGAGGTACATTCAAAGGATTTTTCTTCGAGACACATTATTTTTGTACATTTGATCTGATTTTGCCAGGAATTTTTTTGGGTTTAAACAATTTTCTTGGAGGTACATTCAAAAGACATTTCTTGGAGGTATGTGATATATTTTTTTGGGCTTCATTTTTTTTTAAAGTATGGATTTGGGTTTAATTTCGAAAGGTCATTTTTTGGTTTTGGGTTGAAGTAAATCTTTTATAATGATTTTTTAAAATGAGTTTTTGTGTAACTTTTTAAATGAAATTTTTTTGTAGGACTTGGAAGGAAATATTTTGAACTTCATTTCATTTTTATAAGACATTTTTTTCTTGAATTTTTTAAAGTAAGTGTTTTGGATTGGAGTATGTATTTTTTGCAAAAAATTTAAAATGAGTTTTTTTTAAATTAAATATTTTGTGATGTTTTTTTTTTAATTGAGTTTTTGTCTAAATTTTTGAAGGAAAATTTTTGAACTTCATACTCTATTATCATGGGAAATCGAAGAAATTGTATGAGAAAATATGATAAAAAAAGAGACCCTGAGGAACGTAGATAAGAGACGAAACAATTTCGCAAAAGAAAGATAGAAGCACTCTCAAATATTGAAGGGGAAAATCAACCTCAACTAGAAGTTGAAACAGGTATGTAAATATAAATATTATGATTTTGATATATTTAAAATTTTCATAGTGTAAAATGTGAAGCTTAATTTTTATTTGATGAACTAATTTGAAAAATATTTTGCAATGTAAACAGAGAGAGATATTCCTCAAAAAATTGATGATGAGATATAAAATTTTGAAAGAGAAAGTGAAAGAGATATTGAACCAATGATTGAAGATGGTGAAAATGTTTAAAGAAATTCAGGTGAAAAAATTGAATCACAAGGTGTATATATATATATATATATATATATATATATATATATGTATGTTAAAAACATGCACATATTATTGAAATTATACATATATTTATTAATTTAGTTATTTATTGAATATGTAAACTTATTATGTACTATTCATTCGAATATGTACAGATGAAATCAATGTCGATGATGAGATGTTAGAAAATGTTGACACTCACACATATGGAGATAAAAAAGCTGACCATTATATACGATATCGTGTTAACCACATTTTTGAGAAGTATTTCATAAAGGAAAATGTGACAGTTCAAGCTCAAATGTTGAAAGGTCTCCTATCATTAAGGAAATTAAAAGAATCTACGACTTTATTGGGTATTTGAAAATCAACCAAAGATAAAAAAATGAATGAAAATGTGATACAAAATATAAATAGTGCTATAAATTAAATGAAAATATCTAGACAGAAAAATGTTTTAGTTGTATGTAGAGCAATACATATGGCAGTGGTTTCATCAAGTACTAAAGAGAATCGCTTTGTAAAATCTATGGCACGAGCATTAGGAACCTCGCGAAATTTTTTGCACAAATATAAAAAATTTCGGTTGAAAATAAATGTAAATGATGAACTTGCTCGTTGGAGAGCTATTTGTAGGCAACCATACAAAGATAGACTAGGAGAAAATGTTAAAAAAATAATATATGAATATTGGAAGAACAATTCGCATGTTTTTCCAACTGCAAGGAATGTGATGCAAAGAAGAATAGCACGAAATCAATACGAAGAACATGAAAAACATTTCTTGGAAACCACTCAGATAGAGTTGTTCAAAAAGTTCAAAGAAGAGAATCATGAAATTCATGTTTCAATCAGTGCTTTTGTTCAACAAAAACCATGGTATGTAAAACCTATCACTGTACGCAACACTTGTTGCCGTTATCATGTGGAATTTGAGTTATATTATGACACATTCCTTGATTTTGGTAGAACATTTTGGAAGGATTCACCTCCTCCTTCCACTATTCGTGATTTCATATCTCAAATTCTATGTGAAAGAGAAAGTGATGAACTATTTTACAAAAAGAAATGTGTTGGTGGTAAAAAATGCGATGATTGTGGAAATTTGACTAAATTTCAAAACAAATATCGTACTGATATAAATGTTCAATCATTTTCCAACATGAAAGTGAAATAGAAGAGATATGAATATATCAATACATCGATTCAAGTTGCAAATAGTGTTAAAAGAATTGAATTACGAGAAGAAATTTTTGTGATAGACTTTTTGAGAAATTTTCAGGATGAAATTTACAAATACACCAAGCATTCCCATAGAGCTCGATGGGAAGACTTGTAATTCAAAAAATATTGTGAAGTTTTTCCACCAGGGACCATTTTTTCAGTAATTGATTTTGTAGAAAACTACACATTTGTTCCACAAAAATAAATTCAAAGTGAATGATATCATTCTGACCAAGTCTCCATACTCGTCCATATTCTATATAGACATGCTGAACAAAACGACGATCATATAGAAAGCACCAGTGAAAATCGACATATTATTAAAGAATATCACTTTTATATCAGTGACAATCGTACACATGATACATATTTTGTATAACATTGTTTTGGAAAAAAATATGATTCCTTGAAAAATCGTGGAATAAAATTCAATGAACATTGGATATGGACAGACAGATGCGTAGGAAAATTCAAACTGCATGATCATTCTTTTGGTTGTGTTTTCTTCATAAGAAAACCTACATTAAACATTGTTGGAATTTCTTTTAGATTGGCCATGGAAAAGGAGAACATGACAGTGCAGGGGCATGCATAAAACGAGAATTTCGAAGATATAAAATGAGCCCCTCTACAAGATGACCTATGGACGTGAAAGAAATTGTTCAATGGTGCATCACTGCTCTAAGCCATGAGACTAACCGATCAAGGGAAGTGCGAAGGTAAATTCAATTTAATTTTTATTGGATATCTAATTTTAAACAATGTACATTTATCACAATGATTATCTTTCATTGTATTTTGATATCAGATTTACATTCTCCTTTAAATTTTCCATATAAAGGTTTTTTTGGCATATTGGGATCAAAGACATAGATAGATCAATTGGAAATGACGTTGAACAATAAAGGGACTTGAAAATTGCATTCAATTAAAACAAAGTCATCCAGAAATGTGTTTGCATTGGATAAAATAAAATATTCTTGTTTTTGTCCTGTTTGCATAGACAACACAAAATCCAATGACGTTTGTGAAAACAAAATGTATGTAAAAGATTGGAAACATACAAAGCTAAATACAAAGGGAAAAATGTCTGTTGCAATGTTTGAAGAAATGCAATCAGAGGAGACTACAATATCATCCGATGGTGATCGAGTTTCTGAGCTTGTTAGAGAAGGTAACATTTGAATTGCTTTCTAATGATAAAGATCTAGAAATAAATTTGAATATGTATAATTTTGACAAGTTTGTTTTATTGTGCAGGAGATGTTTTTGCTGTAATTGCACCTACTGACAATGATGAAAATGTGAATTTGATGTGTTGCACTAAATGAAAAATGAAATTATTAGAAGACTATAATGATCACAGATTTCCATATGAAAGAGGATCTATTATACTGAAAGGTTATTTTTTCAAACAAACTAATCAAAGTGGGAATTTTGTTTACTTTGAAGACTATGAACCTGATTTCATAAGTTGTCAATATAGTCACTTGGTGTGTGCAGCACGCATAAATTTGATCGAGGTTCAATCAAAGAAAAAAACGAATATTAAGAAATGGAAAATGTCAAAATCCGATCATGAACGGATTATTGAAGATGGCATTCCATTGGAATTTTTTTGATTGAACTGCCCAACAATTTATTCTCTTTGGATTATATGTTCTAGAACTTCCAGTACTCAATTAAAAATTGAGTTGCCTTGTTATGTTATCTGTGCAAGTGTTTGCACATGTACAAATTGTTTTGGTACATGCACACTCTAGTATCAACTGAAAGTAGCTTTTCTATACATGCATTGATGAAAAATGTTGCATGTATTGGATATATATATGTGTGTGTGTGTGTGTGTGTTCTAGAATGAAATTAATTGTTCAAGTAGTTTTACTATGTGCATTGATGAAAAATGTTTCACGTACTCAATATATATGTTCTAGAATGCAATTAACTGAAAGTAGTTTTTCTATGTGTGTTGATGAAAAATGTTGCATGTACTGGATATATACACGAACTCAATGCACGCCCAGTTTTTCTTGTGGGATTTTTTGGTAAAAGGTATCCACAATGTAAATAAATAATCCACAGTATAATTTTGTGCAAATATTCCTTTCAGACGAGATTTGGAGCACTTCGCCGAATTTTGGTGGGATTTGACCCACATCTCTCTTCCCGATTGAAAATCTAGTACAAAATTTGTCTGTCCAATGGTCGAATATGTTCTATGTGCATTGATGAAAAATTTTGTGCACGTATTGGAGATATATATATATATATATATATATATATATATATGTTCTAGAATGCAATTAAAACTGAATGGACCATCAATTTACCAATTTATAAATCAACAAGGCTACCTAGTTGAGTGCATTAATGACATTGACCCCAATTCAACAAACATATATCTACTTCTTATATTTCCAATCAAAATTAAAGAGATTTATATGGGAAAGAGGCAGAACATATAGCCTATGAACTACTTTAGTTCATAGGTCAATGAAGGTATCATCATGTGGGAAAATGTTTCAAGAACACTTGATCATACTTAAAAGTAATCTTAAGATTGTTTTTGATATTTACATACTACATACTATTGTTTGAGTGATTTTTTTTAAAAAACTTACCAAATGTACTTCAACCATCCAAAACTTGAATTTTAAAAACTTTTTGATTATATCAAAACAAATTACTTCACATGTCATGCCAATTGTAGTTCAAATATCCAATAAAAACATTAAACATTTAACATTATATCACATGCCAAATGTAGATTGAAATGGTATCCAAAACTTAGTTTTAAAAACTTTTTGATTATATCACAACATTACTTCACATGATTAATGTACTTCAACCATCCAAAACTTGGGTTTTAAAAACTTTTTGATTATATCACAACATTACTTGACATGCCATCCAATTGTAGTTCAACTATCCAATAAAAACATTTAACATTTTATCACATGTGCCAAATGTAGATTGAAACCATCCAAAACTTAAGTTTTAAAAAAAATTTGATTATATATCGTGCAACATTACTTCACATGCCATGCCAATTATAGTTCAACTATCCAATAAAAACATTTAACATTATATTACATGTGCCAAATGTAGATTGAAACCATCCAAAACTTAAGTTTTAAAAACTTTTTGATTATATATCGTGCAACATTACTTCACATGCCATGCCAATTATAGTTCAAATATCCAATAAAAACATTTAACATTATATCACATGTGCCAAATGTAGATTGAAACCATCCAAAACTTAAGTTTTAAAAACTTTTTGATTATATATCGTGCAACATTACTTCACATGCCATGCCAATTATAGTTCAACTATCCAATAAAAACATTTAACATTATATCACATGCCAAATGTATATTGAAACCATCCAAAACTTAACTTTTAATTTAACAAAAAATTATAGATCACAACATTACTTCACATGCCAAATGTACTTCAAGCATCCAAAACTTAAGTTTTAAAAACAAAACAAATTATAACACATCATTACATAACATGCCAAATGTAGTTCAGAAGAAAAACATTAATTTATAAATGACAACATTACTAGTAGTTCAATTATCCAAAACTTAAAATTTTTAAAAACCAAACGAATTATATAACAACATTACTTCACATTCACATGCCAAAAGTACTAAAACCATCCAAAACTTAACTTTTTGGAACAAAAAAAATTATATTAACACTGTAATAAAATATGTCCAAAAATTGTAGATCTCACAAGTATCAAACTGTATCAAGTTATATATATATATATATATATATATATGACAGTGCATCTAGATAATATATAAAAAAGTAAATTTAAGACTATCTAAATCTTGAAATCAAATCTACAAATCATGTCCATAAAATAGAGATGGATGTAGTGTCTTTCCTATCAGAGTCTCAATCGTGCACTATCATGTGAAGCATGGGAAACCTATACACAATGCACATGTACAAACATTAAAATTTGATGTTTTAAAAATGAGTGAGAATATATATAGAACTTCATTTAAAAAAATATATATAAAAAAAAAAAATCATGCAATACCTCATGCGGTTCCCTCTCCATTTGTTCACTTGCTACAAGTTCCCCCATGGGAACATCTCCAATAGTAAACTGTACAATATACATGTACAGTTATATATATATATTAAAAAAATTTAGATGAAAATGCACGTGTACATATATATAAACTTATTTTCAATAATATTAAAAAAAAAGTTAGACAACTTGTTCAAATGGTTGAAATGGTGTGGATGTTCCTATCTCCGTCGATAGAGTCCGTGGATTAAAGAAATCTTCTATAGAAACCTAAAATTCAAAATTTTAAAAGTATAAAATAACTCAAGATCAAGATCTCAATTAATAATAAAACTTAAATAAACTTCAATTTATAAATTATAACTAAATTAGAAAAACATATATATATATATATATATATATATATATATATATATCTATATATCTATATATATATATATATTTAAAAGTGAAAAATTGAATACTTCTGTAGGTGAATTTGGGACATCTCCTAAGAGAGGCTCCAAATGAAAATCTCCAAGAACCTAAAATTCAAAAAATTTAAAATAACTCAAGATATAGATATATATATCTCAATTTTTAATGGAACTTTTTGAGGTGGAATATATATATATATATATATATATATATATATATATATATATATATAACTTAAACATAAATTTTAAAAGTGAAAAATTGTCCATACTTGTTGTGGATGTGGCACATATCCTAAGGAAGTAGAAGGTACATCTCCTAAGGAAGAAGAAGGTACCACCATCCCAAAAACATCGGACAGAATCGGACTCTGTTAAAACATTTTATTATTATATATGTACATGTACATGTGTGCACAAAAATTTATTTTAAAAATATCACTTAAAAAACACTAACATTTGTCCACATATCTTGATGGTGAGACCCATCTTCATTGTTTGAACCAGAGGCCCCGAACATGATATTAACATTTTCGTCATTCATCATGTGTGACAACTGTAAATGGTGTTTTAACATATAATGATACATTTTTGTTAGATTAATGTACATACAATTAAATGTATACATGTACATACACATGTATGTATTACAAATTGTACACATGTATGTGCTAAAATAATTGAACCCTAAGGTCATTAACACATATCGTTCCCCTGCCTTCTTCCTCATGAAGAATTAGGTCTTGCCAACCATTGCGACAATTCTTTGCATATATTTGGATATATTCAACATTCATGATGTCAATCTCTTCATCTGTACAATACCAAAAATTGGCACGTGCATTCTCACGTGTTCTTTGTCGATTTAGACAAACATCGACTCCACCCAATCCATTGTGAACATTGTCGATGATGACATCCCTTGCTTCTCGACTTATTTGAGAAGTCACATCCATCTCTGACTGCGGAGTTTCGACCCGAAAAGGTCGACTCACCAATGGCGGCTCAGGGCAAGGCAACTCCACATCTCGCTTAGCGCCCCTATAGTCACGCAATCGACCTTTCCTCGGACCAAAAAATTCTGACGGAAGGTCATTGTAATTGGGTTTCATTTCCAAAAAAAATTCTGCGTAAAACAATTTTGCAAAATAAACAAGAACCTCGTCGTTCCATGGGAGCCTTCCATAGGCCGCAAGGTGCCTATCATACAAATAGTGAGCTATATCGGGGTGCTTGAAATATTGCACCTTCAACATTTTTCTTTTTGGCCCTTCCTTGAAATTAAACATTGACTTCGCCATTTCTTTTGTAACTCTTTGTTTTACATCCTCCCATTTATCAGGACCCATTACTGTTTCCTTTCTCTTTCTCATGACTTCTACAAATGTATCAGTGGTTGGCCCAAGATTTTTGTACACATTTACTAGTTCGCCCAATGAATGTGTAACTATTTTGAGGCTTTGTTAACTCTCAACAGGTAGAGTCAAAGCCACGAGATCTCTCCGCAATTTTGCATGAATTTGTTGACACCTTTCTAAGGTGCATTGCGCCATGTTTCTTTCCCATGGTATATCAGAAATGTCGGCCGGGTAAGTTGTGGTGGGTAGACAACGTTCTTCTTGAATGTAGCGTTCTGCCCTGCGTCTATTTTGACCAACATTTGGAACATTTTCAGCCTCTGCATCAATATATATAAAATTTTATATATTAGAAAAAAAACATGTAAACAAATTTGTACAAATTCAATGAAAAAATATTGAAATTGATGGCAACCTCTAAGTGGTTGGCTAGCATCTTCTCCACCCTGAAACTGTTGAGAACCAGAACGACCCTGCTGAGAACCAGCACCACCAGCTGTTGATTGGCCTCCGGGGGAATAAATATCACCACCTTCACGCAACATGCTACCACTTATTGATGGCTCTCTAAGGGGATTTGAACCACCACCAACCTCTCGAGAGGAGAGAGAAGCTTCATAAAAAAATACGAATTTATAATCAATTGAAAAATACATGCATACATATAAATACACGTGTACATATTCATTGATTAAATTGTGTTAAAACCATACCACGACTGGGTGAAACATGGGCATCCATGGCTGGAGTAGAGACCCTTCTCTTCTTATTAGCTCCTAAAAAATAAAAAATGAAACTTATTAACAACTAATTTAAATCACAAATTTGATAAAAAATCAATTCCATATGTACACACATGTATGGAGATTTAAGATTATATTTAAATTTACCATGAACAACTCTCGATCTCGATCCTTGATCCCCCCCTGTCATAGAGATATGGGATTATGTTGATCTTTGTCATTCATCCTCCATGATATATATATATATATATATATATGGTGGACATTTACAATTATTTTTTTAAATAACTAATTTAAATTAAATTCAAAATAAATTTCAGATAATTAATGTAATTTAGTGTAAACAAATTATGTAAAACACAACTTTCAAAGCAGTAATTGATTTGTGAAACTCAATTTAAGCAAAAAAAAGTTATAAAAATGATAAGTTCAACAAATTGTGTTTTACATGGTGGGAGAAAACTTGGTATAAAAATGAAAAAAACACATTGTCATTAAAAATAAGTGAAACTCCATTTAAACAAAAATTTGTTGAAGTCCCCGCATTTTAATTTGATAAAATGTGAAGTTCACCACTTGTTACAAATATGAAGTTTACCAAGTTGTGCTTTACATTGTGGTGGGAGCACACTTGGTATATAATTGGAAAAAGCACATGGTCATTAAAAAAGACACATTTATAGGTACACAACACACACATATCCAAGATATGTTACAATGTCGATCAATAAATTTTGAAGGAGAGCATATCAACACTAATTCATATTTGAGAGATGAATCTTGAATTTTTGAAGAAGAGTGTCTCAAAACTAATTTATCTTTGAGAGATGAATCTTGAATTTTTGAAGAAGAGTGTCTCAAAAACTAATTCATATTTGAGAGATGAATCTTGCATTGACATTGCCTCGTATAATTATAATTCATCTATTAATTCATCTTTGATAGATGAATCCTGAATTTTCATTACCCCATGCAATAAATCAGCAGACATCTTATTCACATTTGTACAATGCCTTATACTAAAAAATTGAAATTGGCTAGCAATATTGTTTTCTATTCCATGCAGTTCTTTTAGCCTCTCCTTCTTAACTTGGTATACTCCATTCACCTGGTTGCATACAAGTTCAGAATTGGAGAAAACTACAATTCCATTTGATCCATACTTCATCGTTGTTCCCAAGTCTTCTATTAATCCAATATAATATGCCTCATTGTTTGTTGTTCTTCCCGGTATATTCATTTTCCTTTAGATGACTTTTCTAGTCGCAATATTGGAAAGCACATATGCAATCACTCAATTCCCTGGATTGGGATAGCAAGAAACGTCTATGCATAATTTCCATTTTTAAACCATAGTTAATGGTTTTCTTATCCCTAAAAAAAAAACAAATTCAATAAAAATATATATATTAAATTGACATCTATTGCAAATGCATGGGAGAAATGAAAAACTTATATTTATATCTATTCCAGAGTTTGACTATAGGGGCATTTACTAGATATGTCACCTTTCATAGAAGACAAGATCCAGAGGCTACCTAGCCCTTTAGGGACTCTGCATATAGAACTACCATGGATATCAAAATGAAAAACTTCTAATTAGATCTATTCTAGAGATTGAATGTAATGACATTTACTCTTAGGTTAAAACCCATATGTTTTGTATCAAATCGCTTTTGGTTTCAATGGGAAACTTTTATGGCTAATTTGTGTTTTACATGTTGAATATAAGAGGGTTTTTCTCTCTCATTTTTTGAGACCATGGATATGAAAATGAAAAAATATATACTTGGTTAAAACCTATGTTTTGTATCAAATTGATTTTTGTTTCTAAATACTATATACATGTTGATTGTAGGAGAATTTACTGTAGGGGCATTTAGATCTATTCCGGAGATTGACTGTAGGGGCATTTACTAGATATGTCACCTTTCATAAAAGATGAGATCCAAAGGCTACCTAGCCCTTTACAGACTCTGCCTATAGCACTACCACGGATATGAAAATTAAAAACTTCTGATTAGATCTATTCTAAAGATTGAATGTAGGTGCATTTACTAGATTAGGTTAAAACCTATGTTTTGTATCAAATCACTTTTGGTTTCAATGGGAAAATTTTATGGATAATTTGTGTTTTACATGTTGAATATAAAAGGTTTTTTCTCTCTCATTGTTTGAGACCATGGATATGAAAATGAAAAAATATATAATTGGTTAAAACCTATGTTTTGTATCAAATTAATTTTTGTTTCTAAATACTATATACATGTTGACTATAGGGGCATTTACTGTAGGGGCATTTACTAGATATGTCACCTTTCATAAAAGATGAGATCCAGAGGTGACATGGCCCTTTACAGACTCTGCCTATAGAACTACCATGGATATGAAAATGAAAAACTTTTAATTAGATCTATTCTAGAAATTGAATGTAGGGGCATTTACTAGATTAGGTTAAAACCTATGTTTTGTATCAAATCACATTTGGTTTCAATGGGAAAATTTTATGGATAATTTGTGTTTTACATGTTGAATATAAAAGGTTTTTTTCTCTCTCATTGTTTGAGACCATGGATATGCAAATGAAAAACTATATAATTGGTTAAAACCTATGTTTTGTATTAAATTACTTTTTGTTTCTAAATACTATATACATGTTGAATATAAAAGGTTTTTTTCTCTCTGATTGTTTGATACAATGGATATGAAAATGGAAAACTTCTATTTAGATATATTCTAGAGATATGGCTAATTTGTGTTTTACATACATTGAATATAAAAGGTTTTTTCTCTCATTGTTTGAGACCATGGATATGAAAATGGAAAACTTCTATATTTAAAACTATTCGAGAGATTGATCGACTTGTAGGGGCATTTAATCTTAGGTTAAAACCTATGTTTTGTATCAAATCACTTATGGTTTGAATGGGAAAAATTTATGGCTAATTCAAGTGTTTTACATGTTGAATATAAAAGGTTTTTTTCTCTCTCATTGTTTGAGACCATGGATATGAAAATGAAAAACTTCTATTTAGATGTATTCTAGAGATATGGCTAATTTGTGTTTTACATAAATTGAATATAAAAGGTATTCTCTATCATTATTTGAGACCATGGATATGAAAATAAAAAACTTCTATTTAAAACTATTCCAGAGATTGACTGTAGGGGCATTTACTCTTATGTTAAAACCTATGTTTTGTATCAAATCACTTCTGGTTTCAATGAGAAACTTTTATGGCTAATTTTTGTTTTACATGTTGAATATAAAAGGTTATTTTCTCTCGCATTGTTTGAGATCATGGATATGAAAATGAAAAGCTTCTATTTAGATCTATTCTAGAGATATGGCTAATTTGTGTTTTACATACATTGAACATAAAAGGTTTTTTCTCTCATTGTTTGAGACCATGGATATGAAAATGAAAAGCTTCTATTTAGATCTATTCCAGAGATATGGCTAATTTGTGTTTTACATAAATTGAACATAAAAGGTTTTTTCTCTCATTGTTTAAGACCATGGATATGAAAATGAAAAACTTCTATATTTAAAACTATTCGAGATATCGATTGACTTGTAGGGGCATTTACTCTTAGGTTAAAACCTATGTTTTGTATCAAATCACTTATGGTTTCAATGTGAAACTTTTATGGCTAATTTTTGTTTTACATGTTGAATATAAAAGTTTTTTTTCTCTCTCATTGTTTGAGACCATGGATATGAAAATGAAAAACTTCTATTTAGATCTATTCTAGAGATATGGCTAATTTGTGTTTTACCTACATTGAATATAAAAAAAAAATTTCTCTCTCATTGTTTGAGACCATGGATATGAAAATGAAAAACTATATACTTTGTTAAAACCTATGTTTTGTATCAAATTACTTTTTGTTTCTAAATACATGTTGACTGTAGGGGAATTTACTGTAGGGGCATTTAGATCTATTCCAGAGATTGACTGTAGGGGCATTTACTAGATATGTCACCTTTCATAAAAGATGAGATCCAGAGGCTACTTGGCCCTTTACAGACTGTGTCTATAGAACTACGATGGATATGAAAATGAAAAACTTCTAATTAGATCTATTCTAGAAATTGAATGTAGGGGCATTTACTAGATTAGGTTAAAACCTATGTTTGGTATCAAATCACTTTTGGTTTCAATGGGAAACTTTTATGGCTAATTTTTGTTTTACATGTTGAAAATAAAAGGTTTTTTCTCTCTCATTGTTTGAGACCATGGATATGAAAATGAAAAAATATATAATCGGTTAAAACCTATTTTTTGTATCAAATTACTTTTTGTTTATAAATACTATATACATGTTGAATATCAATTGGATGCACATAACATGCAAGTTGTGTGCAAATGATGGATGATGAATTACGTAAGTGAATCTACAAATCAATTGGATGCAAGTTATGTGTAGATGATGGATGATGAATGAGGTGATGTTGATCATAACCTTTACATCTATATGATAGGAAGCTTGATATACATAACAAGGTTTAGATTAGATATAATTTTGGAATTCAAGTTACGTGCAGATGATGGATGATGAATGACCTAAGTGAATCTCCATATCAATTGGACGCAAGTTATGTGCAGATGATGGATGATGAATGAGGTGATCTGTTGATCATAACCTTTACATCTATATGATATGAAGTTCGATATACATAACAAGGTTTAAAGACTAGATATAATTTTGGAATTTATATTAGTTGGAATATTTCAATCAACAACTAAACAAAGTCATCTATTACCAACAAATAGATATTAATATACTTGAAAGAGACTACAAACAATGGACTATAGTACCCAAAAGGTGAGAAATTCATCTATTACTGACAAACATATATTAAGATACTTGAAAGAGACTACAAACAATGGACTATAGTACCCAAAAGGTGAGAAATTTACATTGAAAACATGTAGAGATTCAACTAGGCTTGCGTGGATGACATAAAAAGTACAAGTGGCAATGTATAATTCTACTTAGGAAGAGTCTTTGGTTTAATGGTTAAGCAAGAAAGATTCATTACTTTCTCTATCTACAGTAGAAGTGAAATACATAGTAGTTACTTCTTTTTGAGTGTTTTGGATGAAATGGGCTCTACAAGATATTAAGGTAAATTTCAGTGAACCTATATATCTATTAATTGTTTCAATACAAGTGTAATAATAATTTCAAAAACAAAATATTCTACTTACTTCAATCACTAAACATATCATCATAAATTACCACTTCCTCACACAACAATTCTTTGAGAAAATAGTGAAGATGGAATAAATACCCACAAAGCCTCTTGTTAGAGAAGCATTTGAATATGTGAGAAACAAAGTAGGGATAGTTCTTGTAAACTATCTTGTTAGGGAACCATTTGAATATGTGAGAAAAAAATTAGGGATAGTTCTTGTAAATTATCGTCACTTATTTGACTTCAAAAGAAGAGTCTATGAAATTGAATGCAATATCTAAGTGGGAGAATACAATATAAGGAAGAAATAAAAAGAGTAACCAGAAGCATATGATTGTGTCAGTAATTTGAAGTAGTCAAGAAGCATAACAAAGGACCATCATGAAATTCAAATTGAAAGATCAAGTAGTCTTCTTCATGAAGAAGCAACATTAACTAGGTTCATCATTTAAAGGGTTCATTTTTTAATGAAAATATTTATGAAAAAAAGTATATATGTATATATAATTTATATAAACATGTTCCAAAATATTCTCAAATGTACACATTAGTATTATAAATTTTCACATCTAATTAATAGATGTTGAAGATGATTCTAGCTCATTCTTTATTGACATTATCATAACACTCTCAAAAGCTCCTCATAAATCTAAAAATGAATATGGAATGATTCATTGTACATTATAATAAATCTTGTATTTAACTGAAATTTGATCTATGAATAATATAGAATGAATCATTTTGCATTATGATAAATCTTTTATTTAAATGACATTTGATCTATGAATAATATTGAATGAATCATTGTACATTGTGATAAATCTTGTATTTAAATGACATTTGATCTATGAATAAAAAAATAAAATGGGATCTCTTCATGTATATATATATGTGTGTGTGAGAGAGAAATAAAAAGCAAAGGTAATTCCACCAAGCCTAAAGGAGCATGTCCTAATACGTTAAATTATGTTGGTTTCTAGAAGCATTAATCATGAAGAGTCATGAGATCCACATTTCGACCATACTATTTGCAAGTTAAAGGAGCATGTCCTAATACATTATTATGTTTGGTTTCTAGAAGCATTAATGATGAAGAGCTATAGAATATGGTACGTATTAGTACTAGTTCATACATAGAGCTATTCCCCTTATAGAGCTAATCTTCACACTAGTGCTTATGGTTCTTCTTACACCTTATGGATATGTTACTCGTAATACAAGAGTTATTACCATTACTTCATTCCAAACATGGTTCTTACTCATATTCAATGCTAGTATGATTCTCATGGACTCTGTTGTATTAACTTATTACGGAAGCTTAGATTCAAAGAGATAGTAGTAATTGACAGTCTTATCCTTATTAAATTATATTAAAAATCTATAGAAATTGACAGTATTCTACTTATTAAACTCTATTACAAAGCTGTAGTAATTGACAGTCTTATCAACACATTTCCAAAAAGCAAAGAGACAAAAAAGCGTATAAAGTTTAAAGAGATAGTAGTAATTGACAGTATTATCCTTATTAAACTCTATTACAAAGCTGTAGTAATTAACAGTCTTATCCTTATTAAACTCTATTACAAAGCTATAGTAATTGACAGTCTTATCAACACATTTCCAAAAAGCAGAGAGCCAAAAAAGCATATACAGTTTAAAGAGATAGTAGTAATAGACAGTCTTATCCTGATTAAACTCTATTACAAATTTGTAGTAATTGACAACCTTATCCTTATTAAAATCTATTACAAAGCTATATTAATTGACAGTCCCTCGGAACTGCCTTTTCACTACTGCCTTCACCCAATGCCCCGACTATCTGAAAAGGGAATTTGCATTCATTATATGGCGACTTCTTCCCCCCTCATCATATATCATATGCTAGTCACACATAACCAATCATTTCCAGAAGGTAATTGCCATCCGATCCATATATCATGAAAACATTTAATATTCCAGGTGGAAAACCAGTATGGTATGGGGATTTGGAAGGCCAGGAATTGTCCAACTTGTATGGATTTATTTAGGCTTATGTGGTTTGTCCGAGTCAAAAAAGTAGAGAGCCAAAAAAGCATATACAGTTAGACTGATTCATTGGTTCTTTGCATGTTCCTTAATTCATTTATATGTGAACAAAACTAAAAATTTTATGCTTTTGGGGATTTTTGGGGGAATTTTAAATTAATTTAGAACAGGCCATAGTTGTTATTACAAAATTTTATAAAAGAATGGTTCACAAACTATGTGACACTAGACCGGGGTAACCCTTGAGGTAGAAGTCAAATATGTTGTTAAACAACAATGAGTTGTGATGTATTTGTTTCAAAGATATGTAAAAGGTACATGAAAAACAAAAAGTTATATGCCAGGGGAAAAATGAAAAAACAGAGCCACACAAAAGAAACAATGACAAAAAAAAAATTGGTGAAAGTAAAGCCATTCCTTTTTTAGGTTAATTGTTGTATAGAGCGGTAACCAATACAAACTATAGTATATGTGTTTGTTTATAACATGATTTCTCTTTTGCATAAATTCCCTACATGATAACAGGGAGAATGATAATCGTACCTGGAAAGTCGCAAGAGAGGACGTTGAATATGCTAAAGACAATGATCCCTGAAGATGCTAAATACAACGATCCTTGAAGACGTCGTGGACGACCTTTGCAACCAAAAAAATCAGATTAAAAAAAATTTAAAAAGAAACAACAAGAAAAAAATTACAGAAATTTAAAATTTGGATTAACTTACATCCTTAGCGCGGTGCAAATCAACAAAACTCCCGTGGCGCAATAGAAAATGAGCTAAATTTTCCCAGAACAACAGAGAATCAAATAAATTCGCGCGGGGCAACAACGAATCAGTGGGAAAAAAATGAGCACACGAGACAACAGAGAATCAGTGGGATAGAAATGAGCACGCAGGACAACAATGAATCAGCGGGACAGAAATGAGCGCGCGATAAATGTGAACAAAAACCCGGAACAATTTGCAGGTGATATATTTATAAAATAATAGTTTGGTCAAACTTTGTTTGAAATTTTTCCATACTCAGGAGAAAGATCTGTTTTCCATTACCGTCAGTACGCCGTAAATGTAAATGGAAAACGAAGTTTGGCTGAACTAAATTCAATAGTTCGGCCGAACTATGAAGGAAAAAAAATTTCCACCCAGAATTCTCACAAAAGTGTTACCCATCTTCGCATTTTCACCCTGATGTGCTAAACTTTGGAAATATTCTTGTATGTAACTTGTGGGGTAAAGAATTCTTCCAAAAGTGTATTATTATAGGACCCTTATTTATAGCAGGAAAGACTTTAAAAGTCATGTAAGACCCAAGTCCTTTGTTTTTTAGATAATCCAAGTGGATATTGGTGGTCACCCTCCTATTCCACTTGGGGCCCCACCATTGTCTCTTTCAGTTTTTCAGTTTCGGTGCAACTTACTATTTTTAGCAGTTTTTCGGGTCCTGAACTTCCGGAGCCGTTTTGAGGCCCTAAACAATGTTTATTGGGAAAACGGGGAGCAACATGGGTCCATGGGCCAATGTTGCTCACTCAAAATTTGTAGTCCTCAGACAGATCTTTCTAACGAGGTATGGTTCACGTCAAACGAAGATCGGATGCCAAAGTTACGTCCCTGGAAAGTGGAAACACCAATTTACCCAAATGGGGCCCATAGTTTTGGCGCTTCATCTCCTAGGGTTAGGATTTTGGATGTTTAAGGTTTTCCATTATTTCTAAATAATAAATAGGCCCTCGAGCCTCATTGTAACTCAGTTCAGAGGTCTGTAGCCACCACATCTCCTCTCAGAGATTCGCTACCAGCACCCTTAGCTATTTTATTTCCATTATGTCTGTAAGCATATTTCTTTTATTTTATATTAATGAAATGAAGCATTATTTCCACTGCATCTCTATGTTTATGGTTATTTTTGTATTATGTTGCGTTCCTTCATAAATCCGAATCAGTAAATCTGGATCAGTGGTATTAGAGCGGTCTGGTCTTTCTTTGTTTTCTTTGCATGTCCCCAATGCGGTCAAGGTATAAGGATTTAGGGCTCTATCTGGTTGAACCCTTACAAGATCAGCCTCGCAAACCCCGACGACCTCCCATGGTGGAAGAAAAGAAAGACGAGGGAGTAGGAGATCCTATCAAAATATTGCTTAAGGAGGCCCTCGAGAAACAAAGGAACGCGATGATGGATAAATTGCTCAGATCCTTCAATGACTGCCCACCTACGGCGCATCTGCATCCAACAGCCACTTTGGAGGCGCCACTCCCTTTAAGGTACACGTAAACTTTGATATTCCTATATTTGAAGGCCAAATAGATGCAGACACCGTAGATAGATGGTTGAATTTTCTGGAAGGGTATTTCTCGGTCCATGATTTATCTAACCGATAAAAGATTATTTTTGCACTCCTCAAAGCCCCCCCCCTATGTCAAAGACTAGTGGGAAACCTACCGTGAGCAAGAGGACGAAGGGGAACCCTCTATGTTCTCAGCCACACCCACTTGGAATTCATTCCGAGACGGCATGAAGGAACAATATTACCCTGTGGGGAGCTATGAGGACAAATACATGCAATGGACCACGCTGCGGCAATAAAGGGATCAAGATGTGCACGAACTGACGAATCTGTTCCATACCCTGCGCACAAAGTTGGGTATTAAAGATTCAGAGAAACATTTGGTGCTCAGGTACCGCGGTTGTCTACACAAACACATTCAGGAGGAAATGGAGTTCCTCGACATTACATCGCTTGGCACAACATATCACTATCTCGCCAAGATCGAGTAGAAATTTAAGCAGAAGAAGCAAGCCTTTGGATCTGCGAATCCAAGAGGTGCCCCTGAACCAAAGAACAAGGGGAAAAGCTAAAGCAGTGTGACTCAGAACAACACCACAAATCAAAAGAAGGACACAGGGAAGTGGTGTGAATTTCATAACAACCCCACTCACAACACAAACGAGTGTCGGGCCAAATAGTCATTGGTGGCTGAACTAAAGGCAACCGAATCAGATGCATTTTCTAATCTTGAGTCAGAACCAGACAAAGACAATGACAAAGGGAAGCAACTCATTGATGTATATCCCAGTGCCATTTTCGCCACCAGCAAGATCCATAGGAGGGAGAGCGCCTCTTCCATTCGCAAATGTGGGTGAAGGGTTCTTTGCTGCAATTTCTTGTCGATAGAGGAAGCCAAAAGAACCTCATTTCAGCAAAGGTCGTGAAGTGGCTTGGCCTACCGACCATAGCACACCCGCAACCATATACCATTGGGTGGCTTCACCCAGGGAGAGATATCTGCATCCGCTAACAATGTCGCTTTCCATACAACATCAAGCCATTCATATATGAGGTATTATGTGATGTTTCTCCTCTTGATGTAGTTGATGTATTATTGGGCCAATCATACTTTTGGAGGCAACATGTTGTGTATGAGTCTAGGCGTCGTGTTGTTATTATTACTTTGGGAAATAACTTGTACAGGATACCGGAGGTAGTACCACTTCCTATCATCTCTTTGACTACTACAAAACAACACAGTAATATTATTTCCCAAACCAAGAAATTCATTTTCCTTACAACTCGCTCACAGGGAAAGAAAAATATTGTGGCCACAACCTTGAAATAGGGCTCCCCTGCATGGCTGCAGCAGATGGAAAAATTCATGGAGGAATACGAGGACACTTTCTCCTCACTAACAGAGGTTCCTCTACACTGTCAGGATAATCACTCCATTGATCTGACCCCCAACACACCACCGCCTGATATTGCCATACCTCCTACAAATACACATAAAAAACCAAAAATGTATTGTCTGAGGTTGATAAAGAAGAAAAATTTACTAAACGCATCCAGCATGTCTACCCACAGGTCCATGACATCTTCAACAAATCTAATACTCAGTTCAACAAAATTTGCTTCATCTTCGGGAGGATCTCAACGTAATGGGGCCCATTGCTTCCTAAGAAGGGAGGAATGATCCAGGTGGATATTGGTGGTCACCCGCCTATTCCACTTTGGGCCCCACCATTGTCTCTTTTAGTTTTTCAATTTCGGCAAAACTTACTATTTTTACAGTTTTTCAGGTCCTGAACTTTCGGAGCTGTTTTGAAGCCCTAAATGACGTTTTTTGGGAAACCTGGGAACAATATGGGTCTATGGACTGATGTTGCTCACTCAAAATTTGTATTCCTCAGATAGATCTTTCTAATGAGGTATGTTTCATGTCAAACGGAGATCGTATGTCAAAGTTACGTCCCTGGGATGTTGAAACACCAATTTACCCAAACAGGGCCCATAGTTTTGGCACTTCATCTCCTAGGGTTAGGGTTTTGGATGTTTAGGGTTTTCCATTGTTTCTAAATAATAAATAGGCCCTTGAGCTTCATTGTAACACAGTTTAGAGGTCTGTAGCCACCACATCTCTTCTCAGAGATTCGCTACCAGCACCCTAGCTATTTTATTTCCATTATGTCTGTAAGCATATTTCTATTATTTGATATTAATGAAATGAAGCATTATTTCCATTGCATCTCTATGTTTATGGTTATTTCTGAATTATGTTGCGTTCTTGCATAAATTTGGATCAGTAAATCCAGATCATTAGCCCTCGCCATGTCCACAAAATAGTGTGTAGTTCCTAACCCCTTGATTTTGGACCCATTGCATTAATTAGTTAAAAATATATCTCCCTAAAATGTTGAACATTGTATTTAATCATATGCCACACTCCTAGGAAAAAAATTCTACTAATAGGGTTGATCTCATGGATTAGGACTATGTGAAAAGCTAATGTGCCATAGAATTAGCTAATGTACTTCAAAAAACACTATATTTTGGTGTTAAATTATGTCATAGGTGAGTCCATATCCTTTGTTAGTACACCAAACCTAAAAGAGAAATTTACATATATAATGGAACTATTGTGTTGACTAGATTATGATTTCATATTTAATCATCAAATGGAAATAATTCATACATACTCACATTCATATGTAATACAAATATTCTAGTGGTTTAAAATGAACGGATTTTATCAGTGCAAAAGAGGTGAATAAAGTGGGGCTTAGGGGGATTAGGGGAAATACTATTATTTTATTTTGACCCATTGCTTTATCTTAATATCCCTATACGTTGCTTATGTTTTATTAAATTGTTCCTAAATCATGAGATTTATGTTCCAAAAGTGATATCTACGTTAAATTTTAATAGAGGAATACATTCTCTCCTTCATACGTAAATATAATCTATGATTTTAGCATAAAATGGGATTCTTTGTAATTTCCATTCATTATTTAATACTTTTTTCTTGTATATGTTAGGGACTTACATAATACTTCTACACAGAAATTAAACTTTCTACCCTGAGACGTTTTGAAACCCAAAAATGGGATAGGGGTGGTGCTTGAGATACAAGAGAATTTAATTTACCACCAAAATTCCATGATCCTAATAAGAAATACCGTTTGGCTAGTTTATGTTGGAGCACCATAGGGAAGTGGGATAGCTTGAGGGACTATTTAGCAAGGAAATGTATCTTATTCCTAATGAAATGCAACATGAGAGGGGGAGAAGGCTTGGTTAATTAGGATGGTTGTAGTGTTATTTTTATTTAGTTATGAATTTTGGGAATTGGGAAAAGTGAAAGAAACTAGAGCTCAACCTTAGGATTTGCCACTTGTATATTCTTATTCTTGGCTCAAGGTGGCATCTATTAAAAATATTTGATGTGTGACTGAGAGCCTATGTTTGGGCGGAATATTCTTTGTTTATATCCACTTAATAGATAAGTGTTAGCAAGATAGGTACTTTTAATTATTATTAATATGCAATTTTTCCTATTTTAACTTATGTATGAATGATTAGATATTTTCTAGCATTTTTCCACTTAAATGAGTTTAAATTATTTTGATTAAATGTATTGTGTGTTCATACATATAATTATTTTCTTATGATTTCAGTAATTTAATAATAGCATGCAAGTACCTTGTCTCCTAAACTAGATCACAAAGATGCATACATATGTCAAGTTTGATACTTGAGCTTCTAATTTACAACATCGAGTTGTATGGGCCAAAACACATACTTCTAATTTACAACATCGAGTTGTATGGGCCAAAACACATATTGTTGAGGAAGAAATTACCATCTACATATAGAATGTTTGATAAAAAGTCTCAATGAGCATGTAGGGAAAATGCAGTTATAAGCCCCATGTTTGAAAAAATGGCAATGGAAAGAAGTTCATAAATACAATTATATAGAAATACATGACTTTGAAATTCTTAAAAGGTGTTTTTATACCATATAAGAATTGGCATGGAATTACGAGAAGTTAAAATTATTAAATGTAGAATTCAGCTGTTAAAAAAAAATAGAAAGTTACATGAAAATATACATCAATTTGAACTCAAAAACTTATTTGCAGAGAAAAATAAATTGTTCGAAACCTTATTTGCAGAGAAAATGAAATTGCAATTGTTGGAGGTTTACATAGTAAGGCCATCATGGGATCCATAGGGGTTATGGTTGTCAAAATGCTACTAAAATGGCTACATACGAAGCATCGTACTTGGGAAATTTCATGGGTTCGCTCCCTTAGTTAACTATGATAAATGCAAATAATAAAATTTAGTGACTATGGGATTATTAAAGTGGATAATAAAAGTCAATGTGGAGGAATAGTTCTAGCTTGGATAGGGTCAATAAGTGGAGGTTGGGAGGAAGCTTTAGGAAATATGATATAGTAAGAGTAGCTTTAGAGAAGTGGTTTTGAATTGTAGTAATAAATATTGTAGAGCGTTAGGTAGTCGTTTAAGTAACCTGATTTTGAGTTCCACATTGGGTGGAATGTCATATGTAAATTTCCACCCCATTGCAGAGAGTGATGGGTATTTTTAAATATCTGTGTGCCACAGGTTCAAGCACACACCACAACATTTTGTACATGGAAGACTGGTTTTAACGAAGGAAAGTAACTAGTTCGTGGATCCTTAACATTTGGTTTTCGAAATTAGAGATTGAACTTTGAAATTGATGCACAAGTATTAATGGTTTTACATTTTAGATGGAAATAATCCAATTAAATACCTACCTGTGTGGCCTTTACAATTTATTGATGACTACCATGTGTCCATAAAGACTGACGAGTCCATAAATTATTTAAGTGGATTCATCATTTATTAACTATTTTTCATTTATAATTTCACCAAATATTCCTTTTTATACCTAAATTATTTCCATAATTATCCATTATTATCTATTTCAATTTACCTAATTTTTCTTTTTCTATCAATGTTTTTTTTACATAATTATGAGATCACAATAAAATGATATTTGCATTTAAAAAATAACTCAGCCGAAATGCGTTATATATATATATATATATATATATATATATATATATATATATATAT